>JAOVVI020011949.1:0-12435 GCA_028571085.2 Nepenthes alata | reverse complement strand
TTATATATGATGATGGGCATAATATTCTCAAATGGTGATGGAAGCTTGTACAATAGGGGCTAAGGGAAGTTGTATAGTTGGGTAAATATCAAAACATCCTTTATATATTAGGAGGATAGATAAATTAGTTCATATATCGACATTATATACTGTTAAAATGTCTCTTTAATTTTGTCTCGATATAGTACTCATGACGATGGCAAGCATATTTTCTATTAATTAGTTGACTATCTCAAAGTTTCTTTTTATTGCTTAATATTTATGTAAAATTTTGTTGAGCGTAATATTTAATATTATGATAAGAACTATTATATATGAGTTCATTATTTGGCCAGCAAATATCATTTGGACTAAGTACTTCCAAATTATAGGCTCCCAGGGTCGATTCTTTTCCATTTGAGCCGCTGCTGCATCCTACGCAAATAAAATTTGTTTAAATTTTATAAATAAATCTCCGGATTTGTTCAGATGATTTGAACAAAAAAGAATGTAGCTTAGAAAATAAGAGGTCAGAGTCGGTCAAATCCAGGGCTAAGTAGGAACGGGTCGGATTATTCGAAGGAACAGTGGGGTTGGAATTAGGAAATAGATCTTCAGATGAAACGTAGGTTCAGCGAGGGTTTTAGACGGCTACGCCGTTCTCCTCGTCCTTCAAATTTCCTCTATTTCATCCCGTATTCAAACTGTTTTCTGCAAATCTCATTGCTAAGATTGGTTTATGCTCGATTATCAGCTTACGCCGGTTCTCTGGGTAATCCTTCAGAGACTTTGAATGTCTAGGCTTTTACCTTACTCGAATTTTTCTGATCTAAAATGATTTCTCTCTCACTACTCACCAATCTATAAATTTCTACGTAAACCATCTAAAGATGTGGAGCAAGACTTCCAAATTCACTTTTTTGAGGAAGCTGAAAATCTCGCAGGAATCCTCTTATTGCTTATGCTCTATAAGATTTTCTCAAGATCCATTTATTTCTGCTAATACTAGACATTTTCAAAATCAAAATATAATTAATTCTTGCCACCCATTGATGGATTTTGAAAAAAATGGAGGATCATCATCTCAAAATGATGAATTCGGCAGATCCAAATTCGTATATTCCACAAACCCTTTTAGTGTTTCCGGGTTTTATCGTTACCCCAGGTGTTATGCCAGTGTTGCCGAGGCAATTGCCACGGCATCTTCTGAAGAAGATGATGAAATTCGTGAATTAGTTGAACAGGTTAACAAGGACGTGGAAAGAGAATCACACGCGGCGAAGGAGCCAAAATTGATTGGAGGAATGGGGAAATGGAAGTACGATATGTTAAGGAGGAGGCAAGTGAAGATGGAAACGGAAGCATGGGAAGAAGCAGCGAAGGAATACCAAGAGTTATTGGTGGACATGTGTGAGCAAAAGCTTGCCCCAAATCTACCTTACATGAAGTCACTGTTTCTGGGTTGGTTTGAGCCGTTGAGGGATGCAATCTTTTCTGAGCAGGAATTGTGTAAGCAAGGGAAGAATCGCGGGGCTTATGCACCCTATTTTAATCAGTTGTCCGCTGATATGATGGCGGTTATCACCATGCATAAGTTGACGGGCTTGTTAATGACTGGTGGTGGTCATGGAACAGCCAGGGTGGTTCAAGCTGCGTCCAATATTGGTGAAGCTATTGAACAAGAGGTAGGTGAGCTTATGAGTGTTGATCTTACATTGATATTGCAGTGATATCCTGCTGTTTAATTCGAATAGCATATCTGTAAATTTGCTGGGTTATGAACTTTTCACTTCCTTTTGTTTTTCATATAATTTGTGTCTGTGACCTGGGATGTTAGTTCATCTTGATATTGGAATTCGAATCTCCTAGTCATTTAGTTGAGGTGTATAGTGCTTGGTTGTTCCTTTAAGTAATGATCTGTGAGAAAATTTCATCAGATGATGCCAAGATGGCATAAATCAGATATGAGAGAGAATATATAACCAGAGAAGTGAACATATGGCATTGAAGTATCTTGAAAATTTACCAGGAGAGCTTGAAAAGGATGATGACTGTGTCTAGAGACAAAAGGGATGAAGGCACTCATATAATAAATTTAAATCCTATGTTAAAGGCGCGCCTCAAGTGCGCCTAGGCTCACCAAGGCCCGGGGCTTAAAGCCTAGCACCTCAAGACAAGTTTGTGTCTTGAGCATCTTATAGAATTTTTTGTTCAAAAAAAAAATTAAATTATTTCTTTTTAAATTAAACTATTATGTCTAATTGTTACTTTTAATACTGACTTGATATTTATTAAATTGAGATTAATGAAAGTAATAAGTGATTGATTAAAATAATAGATGGAGATTATGATGAGAATAATAAATTTGTATTTAATGATAATTCTTTGGCATGGGGTTCCATAGCTAAAATTATTAGAGTAATTGAGGTTACACATCATACTAAATTGATAAATATGATGAACTTCAGAGGATATGTGCCTCTAGGATTATTCAATTGGAGTTTGTAAAGGATAAAATTTGTGATTTAGAGAGATATATAAAGATTAAGTTACCATTCAAACCTATAAAATAAGAAAGGAGAATCAGAGGAACTTTTGTTTGATGACGATGGTAAATACTATTCGTTGTCATGAGTATTTTGATAACAGTATTTTAAGTTTGTTAGTAAATTTTATTGTTCTTATGTATTTCCAGTGAAATGTACTTATTAATGCTATCATTTATGTTGTATGTTAAATTATGAGTTTATAATTCTTGTTAGAGATCTTTTTTTGGTGTTTCTTATTTGTTATTTGCTTCAATAATTGAAATTCATTACAATGATATCATATATTCATATTTTATAAATAGATGTCTCACTACCATCAGGCCCATGTCTTGCGCCTAGGCCGCACTTTCCCATGGATCCCTGCACCTTGATGTGCCTTTGATCAGTTTTCTCTAAATCTTTGATACCTTTGGCACTTATATATAATAATTTTGGCACTTTTAAAATTACTCTGGTACACCTGGGACACAAGGGGCTCCTGAACATCACCAGATGTTTAATAAAACAAAATGGCTCGTCCTTGTTCTAATTTTTATGTGTATTGACATACATATGTTTGGGTTGTATAATTTATTTGAATTTAGTAATCATTGCACAACTAGTGGCCAATTTTGATGAATCAGAAACCTGTTTTCTTATGTCACCAGGCTAGAATACAGAGATTCTTGGAAAAGACGAAGAGAAAGAATGCAACAAATAGCAAACCTGAAGGTGAACCTGATGACAAGGCTAAAGCGCAAGAGAGATTGAGGAAAAAAGTTGCCAATCTAATGAAAAAGCAAAAGGTGAACCAGATTAGGGAAATAGTGAAAGAACATGACAATTCAAAGCCTTGGGGCCAGGATGCTCAAGTTAAGGTCTGGACATTATTCTCTCTTTCTTCACCCTGTTGAGTTTTGGATTTATCACGTTCATCCCTATTTTAATATATATGCCGTATCACCTTTTTGCATGTTTTCAGGTCGGTTGCCATTTAATTCAGCTGCTGATGGAAACTGCCTACATACAACCTCCTGTAGACCAGTTGGGAGATGGCCCACCTGATATTCGCCCAGCATTTGTACACACCCTTAAAACTGTTACAAAAGACGCACAGTGAGAAAATTTCTGTAACTGTGCTGTTTTAAATTCTCTGTCTCTCCCTTTCAGCCCGTCTTTCAGGCACATGCCACTTGTATATAGACAAATATGATATAGTTTTCTTTCAACAGGAAGGGAAGCAGGAGGTATGGAGTTATTGAATGTGACCCACTGGTTCGCAAGGGCTTGGAGAAAACTGTAAGTACATGACTTTTCAAGGTTTCCTCTGCTTTGATTCATTGTTTGCTGGCAAGTGAAGTTAAATCTGAAAGCTTCTAGTTGTGGAATAAACAAGGCAAAAAAGCTTCCTGCTTGCATATGTGGCTTTTCCGAATAATATATAGCTTGCTTTTTGCTGTCCAAGCAGGCTAGGCACATGGTGATTCCTTATATGCCAATGCTAGTCCATCCATTGAACTGGACAGGGTATGCAAATCTTTTCTTAATTATTTCAGTTATTGTCCATTTGTTAGGCTTGACTGTTAATCATTGCTGGCATTTTTTTTTAAAGCTTTTCATAGGCTGAGTGTTAATTGTGATGCTTTTTTTAGGCTGAATATTAATGTTAATTTGCTGTTATAATGCCTCTGAATTTCAGAAAATTGTTCACTACTAACATCGGTGTTAACGGATAATATAGTGACATGAATAATTTAAAGTAAAAGTTAAAAGGTTCTCGTGTCACATGAAAAATTTTCAAATGAATTATAATAAATTATTCCAAAGTGTCACTATACTATTGTCAAATGTTTCTTTCTTGGAAGGATTTTAAGAAATTTCTGAAATATTTGTCAGTGCTTCTGCTGTAATGATTTGTCTTTTTTCTTTTCTTTTCTTGACTTCAGGGCTTTGTAGGTCTTGTTGCGTAGGGTCTTGCATAGGTGGTGGTGGTAGTAGTGGGTGTGTATGTTTTGCAGCCTGATGGGCATAGGTAGTAATATTAGTAGTTGAAAGTTCCTCTATAGATAAGGAAAACAAGTTCTCTTCTCAAGATTTAATTTGACCGGTCAATCTTATATACTTTTTTAAGGTATGCTCGAGGAGCATATTTATTCCTTCCATCCTATGTCATGCGCACACATGGAGCAAGACAGCAACGGGAAGCTGTCAGAAGGGCTCCACTGAAGCAATTGGAGCCTGTATTTGAGGTCTGAAATTCGTTAAGTTGTATCTTCAATATTCTCAGTTGCTTATTATTCAGGCAATGTTGTCACATTCTTTTCCTGTTTGAAGTTGTTTGCATAAATATTCCTTAAAATCAATCTCCTTGCTGTTTAGCCAGTTCCCTCTTCCCTGGGCATGGCTTTCTTCGACTAGTATTAAGTTTACTTAAATGTGTGGGAGGTTGATTCGACTTTTTTCCTAACTGTTGTGTCTTGGTTGGTTTATCATGTGATCAGGCCCTCAATACACTTGGCAATACCAAATGGAGGGTGAACAAGAAGGTGCTTAGTATTGTAGACAGAATCTGGGCAAGCGGTGGCTGCCTTGCTTACCTGATTGACCGTGATGATGTAAGCTACTTCTATATTTTCATCTGCAACTTTTTAGAGGCTTTTGTTTTGTTCTCAGAGGATATTCTCTCTCTTTCCCTCTCTTAGCTGTGGTAGGAAGATATCTATTCCCATCTGGTTTATGTTTCAGCGATACCTTGCTACTTGATCTGAACTTGCTGTTGATAATCTTCTTGTTCTACTTTGTCATTGCAGATTCCTTTGCCAGAGGAACCTGATACAGATGACGAAGCAGAAATTAGGAAATGGAAGTGGAAAGTCAAGACTGTAAAAAAAGAGAACAGTGAGAGGCATTCACAACGTTGTGACACAGAGCTTAAACTTGCTGTGAGAAACTTTCTTAACTGACAATAATTTTCACCTTCTAAATGCTTTGGCAATTTTTGAATGGATGGTCATCTTGTCTTTCTGAATGGGAATAGGTGGCGAGAAAGATGATGGATGAGGAGGGATTCTACTACCCACACAACGTAGATTTCCGTGGACGTGCATATCCCATGCACCCTCATCTGAACCATCTTGGTTCTGATCTGTGCCGAGGTATCCTTGAGTTTGCAGAGGGACGCCCTCTTGGAAAATCAGGCCTACATTGGCTAAAAATACATATGGCAAATTTATTTGGTGGGGGTGTGGACAAATTGTCTTATGAGGGTCGGATAGCTTTTACCGAGAATCATTTGGATGATATTTATGATTCTGCGGATAGGCCTTTGGAAGGAGGACGCTGGTGGTTGGGTGCAGAGGATCCTTTTCAGTGCTTGGCGGCATGTATGAATCTCACTGGTGCATTGAGAAGCTCATCTCCCGAGGCTTATGTTTCACATATGCCTGTCCATCAGGTACTTCATTCTCAACATGGTGAAAAATAAGCTGTAGAATTCATTTGCCTTGAGCTTTTTTTTACATGAGGGTGTAGAAGGTTCACAAAGTTGCAAGATTTGTTAGTTGACACAAATTTATATTCTATTAAGGTTGATTCTCCCCTACCATTGACTCCCCTTAAGAGTTAAAAGTATAGGAAAAGACTAAATGGCTGCATTTCATTTTATGTACCCTTGAAGTTAAGGCTGCTAGCAAACAGAACTCTTTTAGTACAGTTTTTAACAAGGTCTGCTTGTGAACTGCTGCCTCCTGTTTATTAGGGTTGCTAATATATCAAGTATTAATATATCAAGTATTAGTCAACTGGGAAGAGAGAAGAAAATTCATTACGCAACTCCAGATACTCTAAAGCTGACACAACCTGACAATGTGGTACCTAGTTTGCTTCTTCTGGTTGTGTGGTTATCAAAGACTTATTGAAAGGATGCTCAAGTCTTTTATCAAGTATTTGCATGCTTATATCTGCAGACTTTTTATTTTCAAAGACGGACACAGCTTTGCATATGAGTTGTTTTGCAGATTTTTTTTAATTCTTGGGTATATTGATGGTCTAGTACCCTATTTTACTGGTTTAGAAAAATCCAAACTGAGTGAAGCTTATTTCTACGGGTGAGAAGATGGAACTGTTAGTTTTCAGGTAGCCTTATCATAAGTTTGTTTTGTCTTGTAAAAGTTGTGAACAATGAAATATAACAGAATGTCTTATTATTTCACCATAGTCTGATTGGAGTTGTCATGTCAGACTTGATTTGAAGCATCCAGCTGCACCTAAAATGCTTTCTGATGTTGTTTTGTCTCTCTCTGTTTGCTCTTGTTCTCAAAGGATGGCTCATGTAATGGTTTGCAGCACTACGCTGCCCTGGGAAGGGACAAGGTAATGAACTTCCTAAAATGTGGCTGCTTGATAATTAAGTGTTGTGTTCTGGTTGTTTCTTGATTTGGTCTCTGAAGAAAAAACAGTCTTCACCTTTGTAAATATTGATTACACACATGAATGCTCCTTTTTTCAAAAAGATTATTTGTATATCCCATACTGTTTAGTGAGACATAAACTGGCGTTAAATGTTCTTACAGTATAGCCCTTGCATTCAGTATCGTGGAACTTTTCTATATGATATGTTGGCAACTAAGTATTTGGTTATTTTTATCAATAGATATTTTATTTTTATTTGGATATTTTATGAATTTTTGTCCTTGTAATTTACTGACCTTTTATTTTTACTAATCTCTCTCCCTTCTCATCCTCTCAAATAGCTTCTTAAGCTTAAGAATCATTTATATTCTCCTAAAATTCTGAAGCTTCAATTACATAGAATCACATAAGTTTTCGATTTGGTCTGCTGTCCCTTATAAGTTTTTTAATAAATTGAATTTTGATTTAGCAAAGTAGTTTCTGTTTGGTGCAAGAGTTATTTTTTTTGGTACAATTTTTTTTTTTTAAAAAAAAGAGAATAGATTTTCCATTTTTATACCATGTTTCCAATTTTGACACCAAGCAATGAAGTGCTTTCTATAAATCTAAAGCATTTTTAGACATTTATTTGTTATGGCCTTCTCATGTTCACCAACTTGAACTTCTTTCTTTTGCGGTTTATGTTATGGGCCAAATTACACTTCTCATGTTTCCTACTTATTTAATTTGTTCCTTTTGTTTAGCTGGGAGCGGCTGCAGTTAATCTTGTGGTAGGGGATAAGCCAGCAGATGTTTACTCTGGGATTGCTGCTCGGTATGTAATTTACAACTTCTTCAAGGGAAAGAGGGGAAGCTATCAACTTAATGCTGTTAATTTTTAAGAGATATCATGTGCATTCCATGGATTGTAATGTGTGCTGCAAGATATGTGAGAATTGTTGATGTACTAATATAACATGTGTGAATGAAATGCATTTTTCTTCTTGGATTGTATTAGATAACTATTGGTCTCCTGCTATAGGGGTCAAAAGATACAACAGCCATCAATGATTTGACACAATTTTTACTGGCAGTATCACCTCTTTGTCAGTTTTAGGCATTCACTTTAAAGTGTTAATAGTGTTGTGGATCTGACCTGTTACGGGATACCTTGAGATTCCTATGATATTGACAGAAAATTGTATGATTGTGTGTAAAGACCCTTGGCTGTTTCCAACTTCCATTTGTTGAGGCTGGATGGCTTTTAATTGAATAATAGAATAGTAAGAGACATAAAATTGTTTGTTTTCCGTCTCTTTGTGTGCTCATATTCTTTGTGGAAGTTGAAAGCTAGTCATCTTATGTGCAACTTACATGATGGCTGTTAGAAAGCTCATGGGAGGACAGAAAGTTTATATCATTCTGATTCTTAAGAGAGGCAGTCTTATAGTATGTTATAGGCTTATAGCAGTTCGTGTTTCTTTTTGTGACCAGTAGGATATTAAGATTATTCCTCATAAAATTTATTAATCAAGTGGGCAATGACAAGTTATTTCATATGCATTCTGAAGAAGGTTATTGTGCATTTTAAATCTTCAATTACTTTGTGCTGCTGATTAATCTCTCCCAGTTCCCTTGCTGTTGCCTTACAAACACCAAACTAAATGGTGTTCTGTGGTTCTTATAGTGGCTCATATACCGAGAAGAATTCATAGCTCAGCATTGAAGGATTCTTTTTTTCCCCATATATTTTCAACAAAAATGAGAAAATTGATCAGGAATTACATTAGAAATGTTGGGGTTGCAATGTTTTTCTGTTGTGTTAGATGTGGTTGGGATATTCTCATAAGGATTTAATCAAATCATATAGCAAGATGTATTAGATTCTGTAATGCGAGGAGGAAGTAACAGTGTTATTGATCTTGTCATTCATGTTCTTGTCATGCAGAGTTCTTGATATAATGCGCAGAGATGCACAGAAAAATCCTGCAACTGATCCCAATGCAATGCATGCAAGGCTTTTGATCAATCAAGTATTCAATCATTCTTGTATTATCAGTTCTGGATGTTGATATATTATTATTCATAGCATACTGCAATTAAGTTTCCCGGTCAAACCATTAGTATGATATGTCAAAATGTGGGTTTTATTATAAACCTTTATTTAAATACCTTAGATTTTACCCCTTCTCTTTAATTTTCAATTCAATATTTTCTGCTGCTGCTTTTGTCCCCCTCATAATCTTGCTTGTATTCTCTTCTTCTATGTGAAACACATCAGGTTGACAGGAAGTTGGTGAAGCAGACTGTTATGACTTCAGTTTATGGCGTCACTTATATTGGTGCACGTGATCAAATAAAGAAGAGGTTAAAAGAACGTTGTGCCATTGCAGATGACAATGAGCTCTTCGCTGCATCTTGTTATGCTGCAAAAGTAAACATCATAAGCTATAGTGATTTTGATTTTGATGGAAATGAATTATGTTATTGTGCTATATCAGATTGCTCTATGTTGTAAAATTTAGTAGAAAGAAAACTGAAATTGTTCAATATGATCTTTCTCTTTCATGCATGTTATGTCTGATTTTGTTGTGTGTTTCACTATCTTGCCCTGCATGGCAGACTACCTTGACTGCTCTAGGAGAGATGTTTCAAGCAGCACGAAGCATCATGAGCTGGCTTGGTGAATGTGCAAAGGTGTGTATGATTTATATTTGATGGATCTATCTCTGCTCCCTATCTACTCAGAGTTATTATAGATTTGCTGAAATTGTCTCTTCTTATATCAACTTGAAGTGAAGAAGCTTTAATAATAAAGATCTCTATTTATCCGCTATTTGAATAGGAAGAGATTCTTCAATCAGAAAGACTCTCCCAAGAAAGAAGCTCATTCTGAACCTATGGCTTGACCAAGATAATCTTATTAACCTTTGCATTTAAGTCTTAGCAGTTGTGTAATGTTGGAGGAACTTTCTTGTTTGGCCTTTTTTTCTTTCTTTTTTTGTCAGGGGTTCCTTCAGCTACTAACAATGGAAATTGATTGTGAACAGATAATAGCTTCTCAGAATCAGCCTGTACGATGGACCACCCCTCTTGGCCTTCCTGTCGTTCAACCTTATCGTAAATTGGGAAGACATCTTGTAATACTCTAAAACACCTTAACGTGAATTAAGAAAGCCGTCTTTAATATTCTTATCAAATGTAGTTTACATGGACATTCTTTTCTCTGCACGGTCATTTTTGTTTGTGTTAAAATTATCCTTTGAGCTTTGATCATTTTCTGAACTTGTTGGTAAACTTGATACAGATTAAGACTTCACTTCAGGTGTTGACACTTCAACGTGAAACTGACAAGGTAACCTGCTCCATCCGCGCCCTCTTTTGTTAGGTTGATGGGTGTTTTTTTCTTTTTTTATTGAGCTATAAAACAGGCTGGTACATGGATACTGACACTCTATGACATATTGTAATAATTGTGTTTGTTGTGGTTAGACTTTGGAAAATTTAGTGTGAAGTGATAAAACATATTTTAAAATTACTTTTGTTCTTAGAGGATATTGTACTAAATATGTAGAATGACAAAAGTAGATTTATATATTTGACCTCACTCAGTAGAATTTAGGACTGATGTTATTGTTGTTTATTGTAATGGTTGAGTTATGGTGAGAAGCTTCCATGAATCAATAGACTCTACATGTCACTGAATCCTTCTGCTGCCGTTCTTCCAGTCTTGTTTAAATATTATCCTCAATCCTTTTGCTCCGTCACAATTTCAAAGTTCCTCCGGCTCGTAAAGTTCATATTTGACGATTCACCTCAGGTCATGGTTAAGCGCCAGAGAACAGCTTTTCCACCAAATTTTGTCCACTCTCTGGATGGGTCCCACATGATGATGACTGCTATTGCCTGCAAACGTGCGGGCTTAAATTTTGCAGGTTTTGAAACTGTGACTTGGGTTTCCTTGATTCTTCTCTTGTGGCAAATCTGCGTCTCTGGTACTCATGCTCTCATGTCCATGTCCTTGTTACAGGAGTCCATGATTCATATTGGACGCATGCATGTGATGTTGATGAAATGAACAGGATACTGAGAGAGAAGTTTGTTGAACTCTACGAATTGCCTATATTAGAGGATGTAAGTGCTTCTCGTCTCCTCTATACAACATTGTGTAGATTCAGTTCTCTCTCTAATCTTCTTTAAGCAAAGGAAATTTCTTGTTGATTCATGCAGTGCAAATTGCTTATTGTTATGCTCTGGCTGCATTTGTATCAAATTCACATATGTAGGAACAATCAGATGTGGACTATGCTTCCGCCTGAAATTTACTTACCATCTTATGGATTTGATTGTGAAAAAACCTTAGGGTACACCTTTTAGACACTCTCCTGACATCATCCTTGGGTGACGTAGCCTGCCATCTATCCATCCATACTAACGGACATGCACAATAATTAATAAATGGATGGGACGACACGATAAAATTGGTCACTGAATGCATTTTGCCATGGCAACGGGGAATTTCTTCTTGTTTGTGAGTGATCGTGGCTTGCAGTGGCAGAGGCCTTCAGTTTTCCAATCCCCACTAAGTGAGATATGGAGATACTCCCTAGCCCCTTGGTCGATAAAGCTTTTGTCATCTAAATTTCATAAATCTATATGCACCACTGATTAAGGGAGAGTTTGTCATTGATTTTGAGAAGTGCTTTTGGGCGTTTGGTTAAAAAAAAGCTTGGCATGAAAATTGTCAAAAAGACCCTGATCAACAAATATGAAACCTTGATTAGCTTTTTAATTTGATGTTTTTATGGAAGACCCAATTTGTAGCTTTTTCCAAAAGCTATTCTAATCATTCTGATAGTGTCATAGTTTTCAACAGTTGAAAACTACTGGTGATATGTATTATTGATGGGATAACAAAATTCAAAATCTTCACTGTGACCTGAGTCATTGGTGGTTGTCCAGTTCCCATAAGGGAATATATTTATGCTGGCCATGGTGTTTGAAGATACATGTCTTAGCTCACTCCATGGTGATTTAACTTTCTTCAAAAGAGAAGATAGTCAAGATATGTGATCAGCAGCTTAAAGGTAGCTGGCTGCTATTATGCTAAAGAAACCTAAAGGGAAAAAATAGGGCAGAAAAAGAAAATAATGACAATTTTACAACCGACTTGATCTTAATTGAGTCACATTTATGTTACTTGAAAAATGTACTTGCCCATGTTGAGTCTTTTTAGTATCCTGCCATTTTTTATACCCTATACTTCCGAGAGTGAGAATTCCATTATAGCAACTTAAACAGTCAGTATCTACTGAGAAATGTACCTGCCTAGGTTTTGTCTTGTTAGGCTCATCCCACTTTTTTTCATCCCTTATAGTTCTAATAGTAAGGATTTTATCATGGCAAATTGGATGGCTAAAATTATGACAAAATATTAAAATGTGTTGGATTCATTTTCTTGTTTTAACCTTTCAAATGGCCGGGATGAAATTTTTGTCATTGGGATTATGAGAGGATTTTAAAATGGACAGGCCGTAGT
>JAOVVI020011948.1:0-12435 GCA_028571085.2 Nepenthes alata | reverse complement strand
GGGAATCGCTTACAAGAAGCCAGCTACGTTTTCTGGAAGCCATTACCAAACAATACCCTCAATTAAAATGGTGAACACAGGGGCGCAAGCAAGCAAGCCAGTCCGAGATGTGGCCTCGCCAAACCAGGACCACGCCATTGGTGCCGTGGTCAACGGGGTAGCCAGTGGGATTCCAACTTTCTTCCAAAACCTGGCGAAGCATATGCTAAACACAAATAGGATGCTTTAGATACTCTGCTCCCGCCAGAAGCAAGCGCAGCAGGGGGTTGCACTGGCGGAGGCCCCCGCACCGGCATCCAGCCGAGGAGGCCAGAGAAAGAAAGTTTTAGCCTGAAGACCCGGAAGGCTAACCTTTTTTTGGTAAAGAAAGTTTTAGCCTGAAGACCCGGAAGGCTAACCAAGGCTCCCGCACCGGAGTCCTCACATACTCAAAGCTGTCTAAGGCGTGACGAGCGGGGAACTAGCACTACCCAAGAGGAAAGTTCAGAACGAAGGAACCCCAAATACTCCCGAGTAGAATCTAGACCCCAGGCTCAGGAGGGAGCCTCCCAGGCCGTTAGATATGCCGGTGATAGCAGCTACCCGGCTGCTGGACAAGTTACTAAAAGAACAGAGTTGAGGGTATATCTCAACTCCAAAAGACATGCTAATGTCATTCTAGCAGATCCGAGGCTGGAGAAGATATGGAACCGTGTCTTCCAAGACGATGAGCACGAAGTCAATATCGACAGATCTCCCTTCACAGCGGAGATCCTAAACCATCCCATGTCAGCAAAATTTAAAACGCCATCCCCTGACTCTTACGATGGGAGTGTTGACCCCGTTGATCATCTCACTCACTTTCGCACCCATCTGGGTCTACACCGGCTGGAGGACGCAACCATGTGTCGCTGCTTCTCGCTCACCTTAAAAGGGACACGCGTATCTGGTTTCATCATCTTCCCTCTGACTCAATCCGAAGTTTTCAGGAGCCTACGGATCTCTTCTTGTCCTAGTACGCCTCTAGCCACAGGAAGGAAAAGTAACCTTGGCATCTGTCACACATCAAGCAAAAGCATGGGAAGAACCCGCGGAAGTTCCTGGGTCGCTTCGTGGTAGAAGCTAGGCGGATCCCCCGACTCACAGAGGAAATCAAACTAGGCAGTTTCATCTCAGCGCTGGCGCATGGAGAATTCTTCAGGCACCTGGCACATAAGAACCCGCAGACATTTTGAGAAGCAGAATCTATCACCAAGGCTACGTGGCAGCGTAGGAGGCCAACAAGGCTAAACATCCTGACCGAACCGAACAACCTTTCTCTTTCCCACCTGAAGGAAAGAGGAAACACAACGGTGGCGATCGCTACTACTGAAAGCACCACAGGATTGGACCATCAAAGCGCAAAGACTACGGGCCCATCAGCCTAATGTCGTTGGCTGATACGCACTCAAACATCCTCATGCAAATCCGTGGAAAGAAGTTCCTTAAGTGGTCAAAACCACTTAAGAAGGTAGAGGGAGGAAATCCATCCAAGTACAGCAATTTTTATCGATCTCCCGGACACTCCACAGAGGATTGCAAGACCTTTCAGCGGGAGATTGAAGAGTTGATCAAAAGGGACCATCTCACCAGGTTCGTTAAGGGCCTCGGTCAGAGCTCTGGCACTATGGGCGGAGAAGGATCGGGGTCTTCCCCTCCACGAAACCGGGTTGTGGCAGGAGTGGTCAACATGATACCACTTGGCCGACCAAGAACCTAGTAGACAATAAGGATCGAAAAACTAGGAGGATGAAGCAACGCACTATTGACACCGTCATTAGTTTTAGTAAAGCGACCTGGTACATGTAGTTTCCCCCCATGCAGACCCCCTTATTGTATCTACACTCGTTTTCGACGGTAGCATTGATTACCAGCTGAAACGAGTATTCATTGACAATGGAAGTTCTCGCAATTTGTTTTATCTTGATACATTTTTTAAACTTGGTTTAAAAAGAGTCAATTAAAACCTGCCGAAGGCCCATTGTACGACCTTGACAATGAGCCGGTGCCCGTCTAAGGGTCGGTTCGATTAGAAGTCACCCTAGGAACGTACCCAAAAATGGCAAGTCGTACACTTACCTTCTTGGTAGTCGACTTACCATCTCTATACAACGCTATACTGGGTCGGCCATGCCTAACAGTATTTTGGGCCGTCACTTCAATAGCACACCTGAAAATAAAATTTTCAATGCTATACGATGTGGGCGAGGTGCTGGGTGATCAAGTTATCGGACGGTCATGCTACATGTCCCAAATTGATCCTAACGACAGCACCTGAGCGGTGGGAGAACTTGACCATTGATACGAAACGACCATGCAGCAGGCAAGTTCAGTGAGGCAACCGACCTAGTCCCAATGAATTAGGAAGATCAAGAAAAGTACATACGGATTGGCGGCTCGCTCACCGGTGCGCTGCGTAAAGAACTGATCACATTTCTACGATGGATGCTGACATCTTCGCATGGACTCCGGCTGACATGCCTGGGATACCCGCCCTGGTAATTATCCACAAGTTGGGCCTCAACCCGGATAGAAAACCCATCAGGCAGAAGTGGAGAAATTACTCAGTAGAAAAGTTGGTCACCATCTGGGAAGAAGTAAAGAAATTACTGGATGCGGGATTCATCAGAGAGGTCCAATACACTGATTGGCTCTACAACGTAGTCCTGGTAAAGAAAAGCAGTGGGAAGTGGAGAATGTGCGTTGATTTTACCGACGTTAACAAAGCCTGCCCAAATGACAGTTTTCCTTAACCCAAGATTTACCAGCTGGTGGACTCGATGTCAGGACATGAGCTGTTGAGCTTCATTGATGTCTATTCGGGCTATAACTAGATCCGGATGAGTCCGGAGGACAAAGAGCATACCTCATTTATGACAGACCAGGGGACTTACTGTTATAAGGTGATACCCTTTGGACTGAAGGATGCATGAGCCACCTATCAACGACTCGTAAATAAAAAGTTTGAGAAACAGATCGGTCGCAATATGAAAGTCTATGTTGACGACAAGCTCGTCAAGAGCAGAACCACAGGGGACCATATCCGCGATCTGGTACAGTCGTTTGGGGTGCTCTGTGAGCATCAAATGAAGCTGAATCAGGCTAAGTACGTCTTCGGGGCAACCTCGAAAAAATTCCTAGGTTTCATTGTCTCCCAATAAGGGATCGAGGTAGACCCAGAGAAAATCAAGGCCCTCGGGGATATGTCTCCCCCACAAAGCATCAAGGATGTCCAGCAATTGACTGGATGATTGGCGGCCTTATCCCACTTCCTAGCGAAGTCTGGTGACAAGTATCAGCCATTCTTTAAGGCTCTAAGGGGAACAAAATCGAACGGGTTCCAATGGATGACAGATTTCCAGGAGGCCTTCAATGAGTTGAAACAATACCTGGCTAGCCCACCGTTACTAGCGTCGCCCAAAGTCGGAGAGGAGCTGTACCTATACTTAGCGGTGTCAGAGATGTCCTTCAGCTCTGTCCTCATATGCCAAGACTTCGATACCCAACAGCTGATTTACTACGTAAGCAAAATACTGACAGGCCTAAAGATGTGCTACCAGTGCACAGAAAAGTTGGCCCTAGCTCTCATATTCTCCACCAGAAAACTAAGGCCCTACTTTCATGCACACCGCGTCATTATTCTCACCGACCAGACTCTAAAGAGCATTCTCCAGAAATATTATCTTTTTGGACGGTTGGTAAAGTGGACTATCGAACTGAGCGAGTTTGACATCTAGTTCCGACCCAGGCCAGCCATAAAGACACAGGCTCTGGTAGACTTCATTGTCAAGACAACGACCCCGGTTCTCAAAGTGCAGCCCTCGAAGAACGCAAAACAGCTTGTGGAGGCTCCAAACTAGATACTCCACATAGACAGATCATCTACGGACATAGGTAGTGGAGCGGGGGTGGTCCTTACGGCCCCTGACGAGTTTGAAGTGAAGTACTCCCACAGACTCGATTTTCCAACCACCAACAATGTTGTTGAATATGAAGCCCTATTAGCCGGGTTAAGATTAGCAAAATAATACTCAGCCAAATGACTGGCTGTTTACAGCAACTCCGAACTAATTGTCAATCAGGTTAATGGAAACTTCGAGGCAAGCAACCCATACATGGACAAATACTTGACTTGGGTAAGGGAGGCCACCCACAACTTCGACAAGCTAACCCTTGTTCAAGTTCCTTGAACAAAAAATTAGAAGGCCAATCGGCTGGCAAGAGCAGCAGCGACCAAAAATCTAAAATAGTACTCGAGGAACATGATGGAGGTCCTGAACGCTCCCAGTATAGAAAAATAGGAGGCAATACAGATCTCCGGGATGGAAAACTGGACGACACCCTACCAAAGGTATCTAGCGGACGAAACATGGCCAGAAGACGCAGAAGAGGCTAGGCGGATGAAGAGAACGACCGGCTGGTACACCATAGTCGACGGGCGGCTGTATCGCCGCGGCTACTCGACTCCGTACCTATGATGCCTAACCCATGAAGAGGCGGACTATGTCTTGAGCGAAGTATACCTTGGGTTTTGCGGATCGAACATCAGCAGTAAAAACCTTGCATTCAAGATCATGTGGCAAGGCTACTATTGGCCCTCGATGAAAAAGGATGCACTCGAGTTTGTAAAGAGGTGCGAAAGCTACCAGCTTTACGGAAACCTTCGCCACCAGCCATCCACCGAGCTGAAATCCCTTCAGGCGCCATAGCCCTTCGTGCAATGGGGGCTCAACATTCTTTGGCCATTTTTCATTGCAAGCGGGCAAAGAAAGTTCATCATAGCAGTCATCAATTACTTCAGAAAGTTGGTCGAGGCTGTCCCACTGGCCAAGATCACAGAACACAACGCTCTTGAGTTTGTTTTCCAGAATATCATCAGCAGATTTGACATTTTAGAAGTCATTGTGACTGACAACGGGACTCAATTCTCAGGAAAGTGCTTCACCAAGTATTGCACCAACCTTGGAATTAGGCTAGTCCACACTTCGGTGGCATACCCCCAAGCGAATGGATAGGTGGAGGTCACAAATCGAACGCTACTCCACAGGCTTAAGACCACGCTGGAAGACGCAGGGGGCTCCTGGGTAGATGAGCTCGATTCGGTCCTCTTGTCTTACCAGATAACTCCCAAGGAGCCAACGCATGAGACACCCTTCAGCCTCTACTACGGGACTAAAGCGGTGATCCCGGTTAAAATTGGGCTTCCAAGTCTTAGGGTGGAATCCTTTGACCCACACGGTAACTCCCAAAAGATCCGGAAACACCTAGACTTGCTAGAAGAAGCCCTCGATGCCGCCAGAATGCGGACAGCGGCCTACCATTATCGAATCGCCCGCTACTACAACAAGAAGGTAAAAGTGTGGCAATTTAATATCGGAGACTTGTTCTTGCGAAGCATCGAGGCCACGGGAAAGGTGGCCGGCCAAAACAAGCTCTCCCAGAATCGGGAAGGACCTTTTCTAGTCTTCGCCGTCCTGCGAAACGGGGCATACAAGCTCTGAAACCAGGACAAAAAGTTGGTCCCATGGACGTGAAACGCGATCCAACTCAAACGCTACTTCCAATAAGGACCCGAGTAGGTATTATGCATAATTGTATGTGATCGTTTGTGTGCACGATTCAATTAGTAAAACAAGTATTCCCCTTTAATATGTTGTGTTTCTTTGGTGTGCATATATGTATGTGATTCTCGTTGCAGGTTCAAACGACTTAGGCTGCCCCTTAGTCGGGAGGGTTTTCACCCTCTCGTTACTAAACCCTGGTCATTCAGGCGGCCCATGAGTGATCGTATCTAAACTGTGATCATTCAGGCGGCTCATGAGTGGTCATATCTAAACCCTGGTAATTCAGATGGACCATGAGTGATCGTATCTAAACATTGGTCATCCAAGTGGCCCATTAGCGGCCAAAAAATCTTAGGGGGCTAACACAGCACACGCGACAACCTCCTTCATAAGGAGATAGCGTGATCAGTCAACGATGGTCGACCAGAGTAAAATGCTCCACCAAAGTGGGTTACCCAAGTCTTTACTAGGCCGGTTTAACACAAGTGACGGCATAGAAAATGTACCCAAGGACTCCACTCCTTTGGAAACGCCATGAACGCATAAAAATAAGGTGGGCGGCCAACTCACAGGAATCCTGCTCAGTTGGCCGCCAAGAACAGCAAAGAATAAAAAATTCAAAAAGCAACTGTAAAAAAGTAAGAACATGCGACATGCACAAAGCTGTTCATATTGTTACTTATGGTAAAATACATTTACATAATTAAACCAAAAAGAAAAAAAACTGCAATCACCAAAAACTACGGGGGCAGTGGTAGCCCATATCTGTCCCGTGGGTCCCCCACGAGGCTATCGCGGGCTGCGCTGACCGGTTTGACAAGTTGATGAGATCCACAGGGAAGTCAGGATCAACCAGCCGCACAATACGCCAACTAATGTTGATCTCTTCCCATAACCGTGACAGTGTCATGTTTGCGATCTCGTGAAGACGAATGCGAAGGCTTAGATCGTTCTCTAGGGCAGCCATTTTCCCTGCGAGCTGATCGAGATGCCCTTTAACCCGCTCGTTTTCCTCCTTCAGACGAGCGACCTCTGCTTTCAGGCTCTCGTTCTCTGCCTCCATGCCCGCCAAGATAGACTCCAGGGCAGCCGCGTCCTCTCGATACTCCGCCCCCAGAACCTCAAACTTGGAATTAAGCCAGGCGATCTCCATGTCCCTATCGGAGATCCCCATGTCTCTCTGCCCAAGTGCCTTGGCAATTGCACCCGAGACCTTATTAGCCTGCACACACACACAAAAAGGGGGTTAGAAAAGACAAACCTAAAGATAAGGCGGGCAACAGAATTTACACCGCCCAAATTCTTCGTATCGGCCATTCTGGCCTGTCCCCCAAACCCTGTGCCATAGGCGGTGAGAAAGGAATGGGGCCCTCGTGGGTAGGGCTGGCGGCAACCTCCACCAAGAACTCCTCCAACGGTTCCTCTGAAGTATCCTCCATCTTGGCTGACTCCTTGGGAATAGTGGGAGGCTCCAAAATCAGCTCATGCTGCTCAGTCGACAGTTCCACAGCAGGCGATCCAATGGATGGCTTTTGCGGCCCAAGTGCTCCGATAGATGGATCCAGAGTCAACCCCGACGGCACAGGTTGTGCGAGAACAATGCCGCCGCTCACCCTGGCATTCAACCTGGCTTCGTAGGCCTCTAAAGGCAGCTCGACTTCAATCCCGGAAGCGGCACCTACACCCGTAAAACGCTCAACGGAGAGATAGTCTGGCCTAGAGGACGACGAATAAGGCGCCACCGAGGCCACCCTCTTTTGCCTTGGACTAAGAGGACTGGCATCAAACGGGCGAGGACCTATAATAAAGCCCTTTTTCCTCGTCTTCCTCTGCAGGACCTCCGACGATGGGATTTTGAGTTTCTGGACGGGAGAGGGAGGCCCTCACTTGACCTTTTTGTCCCCAACACGGGAGACCAAGTGGTCTCTCCAAAAATCCCCAAGGTTATCCACGATGAGCTTGACTAGCCAAGACAAGGACGCCATCTCAACCTCTGAAAGCACCCCCGTATACACACCAGGCACTTGGGCCCACTCCCTGGGCAAGGGCCAGGACTCACCCAGGCTAATAACGATGAACCAGTTCTTTCGGTTCTTCAGGGAGTCGTATATGACGGGACTTATCTTAAGACCGTCGCGTGTGGATAAAGAAATCCATTCTGCCCCTGGTTAAGCTTGAAGAACCCTCTAACCATCGACATCGTCAATAGCCTTGAGTGCTGACAGAGGAATATGTAGAGGGAACACAGATATCTGATGGCGTTAGCATGGAACTGAGCAATAGGGACCTGAAGTGCCCAAAAAATTAAAATTGACTCGTCGGGGATCGGAAGACGGAGTGCACTCCTCAAATGGGCTTCGTATATGGTCACAAAACCCATTGGTGGCAAAAAAGCCCTTCCGTCCTTCCCAAGAACATGGAAAGCAATCTCCTGTGAGATATTGTACTCCACGTACAATACCTTCACGTCGTTTTCTCTCAGGACGGAGGCAATTTCGGCGACGGAGGCCATGGTCAGAACTAGGGTTTTTTCTTTTCTATGAGTTAAGGAAGACGAAGAAACAAAGGAAGGTGTAGGAAATTCAAAGTAAAACGAACAGACGATTTAAAGTCCTGTATGAACACGAAATCACCTCGAAAGCATGTGCCATCATTACCGTCACGTGTCGTTTCCCCAAAAGGGAGCTGTCGAATCAGATCCTCCGGCTCATTAAATACCGGGATCTTAAACATACCGCATGAAGACACGTGGCACACTTTTTCTGACAGGGCGGCTAATGGCCAACGCTTCCTTCTCCAAGTTGCCCGAAAAGTTCCAAAAAATGGCCAACAAATTCGGTCAACATTTTGGAAGTACTCGAGGCTCCTCTTAAAACGTGCAACGACTCTATCACCATCAGTAAAAGACATGCGTATTCCATCATGAACATACTGGAAGCCAGAATCAAGACCACCGGCATGGGGGCTAGTGATGAGTAGGCCCATAGCAGGCAGGCCCAAGAAGAAAAATGGCCCAAAATCCAGGAAAGCCCAGATACGCATTTAGACAGTTAACGCTAGCGTTGACCGTATGGAGCGCCAACTAGACAGCCAACGCGCTGCCTCAAGATGGTAAACAATTCTGTTGACCAGAAATACTATAGCAGCAGGCCGCAAAAAGATAAAACCTAATATGGGCCAAGCCTAATTTTACGGACGTTTTCAAATACGACAAGCAATGGTCCCTTTCCCTAATTTCACGCCTTCCTTGAAACCAATCTCCTCTAAAGAAGGCATCAACAGATTCGACGCCCTTCCCACGAGGAAGGCGCCATGTTCTCTCTTCCTGCCTATAATGGACCCTAACAGTAACAAACGCACAGAAGGAAGGAAAATAATTTTGAGAGCCGTTACCGACTCAGAAAGGAAACGATCCTAGCAAAATGCACCAGGCAAGCCTTCTTGCTTAAGGAAGGCTGCCCAACACGATGCAGGGATCGTGCCTTCTTGGCCAAGGAAGGTCGCCCTCCCCATCGTCTATATAACCACCACAGAGTTTCACCTCCGGAGTGACACAAACACAAAGACGAACGAAAGACAACACAGTACTACCACGGAGAAATCCTTGAGCATACTAACCCTCATCCCTAAGCAAGCAATTGCTTACTACGATAATCGCACTCCGCGCCTTCAGATTCTAGAGACTTCGCCCACTCCCCGAGATCTGTCCTTTTAAGCTTCCATGCTTTAAGGACATAGCCTCCCACTTGTTTCCCGCGAACATTGAGTTGGGAAACTATACTCTCGACGAGTCATGGGAACGTCTTTTACATCTAAAGGCAAACGCTCCCACCAACCTCAATCTCGTTCTCTATCTCAATTTATATTTCTATTTACCTTCTTGTAATTCGAAAACTTATTACTGACTTGAGCGTCGGAGTATTTTCGGTTGGACAATATCCCGCCGACACCTGACCTCTTGTTTGTTATAGTAGTGTGCAGGGTCCAGGCTCGTTGAATTGAGCCGGATCCAAACGATCAAGTGAATTCGAATATGTTCGAAGTCAAATTTAGGTATACATCAAGTTGTAAAAAAGACATCACAAAAACTATGAAGTTTCCGCATTCATAATTATAGCTGTAGAAACTCGTTCAAAAAAATGCATAAATAAAAAGAAGAAATTTGTAAAAATATTTATTTATATATTAAATAATTTATTGAGATAATTAAATATTATAATTATATATATTTTTATTATAGTTTATTAAAACATTATTTTATTAATTTGCACATCATACCTTATGAGAGCTGGTTGGCAATTTTTTTAAATTATATGGCGATTTTCAGAATTAAAATAAAAAGCTTCTTAGCTATTAAATGAGTCTACATTTAAACAGCATTTCTCAAAAAACAAAAAAAACAAAAAGGATAATTTGAAGTTATTTCAAAATTTTCTAAGTCAAATGGGAAGGATGAAGAAAAAAAAACATTTTGTTGGGTCCAGTACCCAGGGTCCCTAGTCTAATGGGTAGAAGGGTAAGTACTTGACCCGAGAGGCCCAGGATATCAGCGTCCGAGAATACCCACGATGCGTCCGAGAATAACTTGCGATGCAATGAGCACAACAGCAACAGGACTTCGTGTCCGAGAACTAGCGAACGCGCCATGAAGTCCGCGGACCCAGTAAAAGCACGAGGACTCATCCAAAGAGCAGAATTCCTCTAAAGTACGAGGACTCTCCAAAACGTCCGAGAACGCCAGCTCAGCTCCACAAGCTTCCAAAAATGCATAGAGTCTGCAACACGCCACCACCGCCAGAGCTGACACAACAGTCTGACATTCCTGGCAGAAACGGCTCAAACGGCTAAAAGTTCCTCCTGCACGCCAGCGTGCCTGACACTGCAGAGATGTGTCAGGAGAGTAGGTGGCCAGCCTGGCACCCTATGGCCAACGGCTATATTTTCGCTCATAAATACCCCCTTTAGGCATCAGGATAAAGGGATCGATCTCTGCCCAGAAAAAAGCTAAGACTCCCAGGGAAAAGAGAAAAAGCTCTCATTTGTACTCACCACTTGTAAGCAAAAACTGATAGTGAAATCTTTCCAGGCCTAAGCCTCGTGGTTTTCCCTTCTCATTCAAGAGAAGGTTTCCACGTAAAATCTTGTTGTCACTCTCTCTTTTCTCTAACTCAATCTTGCACTCTTTTGTGTTGCTTGGATCCGAAAATCCTATACGCAACACTAACTAAAACATGATTTTCAAGAAATAAATAGGCCCATTCAAATAAAAAACTTTTTGCATAAATTATCAATTTTTTTTAAAAAAAAATGGTTTAAAAGATGCATAAAATTAAAAACTATTGAAGCATAAAAATAAAAAATGATTTTAAATATCCTATTTCATTTTGATCTTTACATATACGCGCATGAGACGGCAAGGGAAGTACTGTTTTACAAAACACGTACTTAACCCCTTTTTTATTTTGTTTTTTTAATAAAAAATGTTAGTAAAAAATTTCAAAGAGGAAATGGTCTCATTTATAAAATTTAACCCAACATAAGCTTAACTAAGGCCTTTATTTGAATCAAAGGTCCGAAAATAGGTTTTCTTAACAATCAAAAGTTTTATTACAAAAATAATGTGACAAATATATATATTTTTTAATTTTACACGTACGGATTTTTCGTGGGCATTTGTTATTGGTATTTATAGAATGACACGAATATCTTGCCATTGTTTAAATTTTAAATTGACTAAGAGGTACGTCCATTATATTTTATTTTATTTTTATTTTATGGGTTTTAAAGTTTTAGTAAGTCATGCCATTTTTTGGATTATTTAAATGTTTAAAAATGCTATGATGTTCTTCACAATCTAATATTGTTTTTAGTGTATAAAATTGGTAGAATCTTTATCTAATATTTTGGAGCTTTATATTTTATGCAATTAAAACAAAGATATGAATAAATATATTAAATAATATAAAAGATGTTTTATTTGTCATTTGACATTTGAGACAATGATAATTAATAGCCATTTAATTAAATACTGATTTTATATTTAACATCGACAACAACAAACATAATTAGTGACGGCTTAATACTAAATAGTAAATAGTTGAATAATATAATCACACGACATTGAATTTTATGCCACTTCCTTTTAAGTTTTACTTCTAATAAACCAATTTATTTAAAGATGTTACTTAATTTTAGTGTGAAAAATCACCCAAACAAATGATTAAAGTGACACGGGAAATCAGAGGTGCCTAAGAAAGCAAATGTGTGTAAGTAGCGACCGAAGGCACATTGAGAGGTATCTAATGGAATAATTTTTATCTATGATGTTTGAACTACCAAGTTGGCATTCGAGCTGACATTCGAATGCCATCCCAGCTTATAAAAATCTTATGTAATTTTTGAGTTATATATATAAGCATTTTAACAGAAAGAGTTCCATATAAAGTGAGATAGGAGAGAAAATATATAATGTAAAGATTTTCAGTATTCGATTGAAATGATTCGAGTTTTATCTTTCGTTAAATTTGGATATATTATTTTAACATTTGTCATAAGATATATTATTAATTGGTTATTTATTTTTTCGTTATGCTATTTTATTATAGACTGTCAAGTGTATTAAATGTTATATTCAATATGTTATTTACAGGTTTGTTGTGAAAGAGCTTTCAAAAGGGATTATTTGTAGTTATATCTTTTTATACACTTTTTTAAAAATTATATATTTATTTTTTTATTAGTTAAGAAAGATTTTTTATATTGAATATTATCATACAATATAAGTACTTAATTGCATAACATTATTCATCGTGTTTGAATAATAGATTAGTGATTAATGGTTGACAAAACATTT
>JAOVVI020011947.1:0-12435 GCA_028571085.2 Nepenthes alata | reverse complement strand
ACTGGATCACTGCTCCCATCGTATGAGTCAAGAGTTGGCATCTTGAACTTTGAAGGGACTGGACGGTTTAGGATCTCCGCAGTAAAAGGAGACCTGTCCAGGTCTATTGCGTGCTCGTCGTTCTGGAACACGCGGTTCCAGATTTGCTCCACCCGCGGATCGGTGCGAGTGGATGATCTTTTAGAGTTGAGGTAGTCTCTCAACTCCGTCTTGTCCTTGGAGGGTTCAGCAGCAGGTCTGCTGCTGCCTCCAGTGGATCCAGCGGTCCTGAAGGCTCGCTCCAGGACAGTGTGGTGGTTTTCGGCCCGAGAGTACCGGGGATTTCTCCATTCTTGACTCTCTCTCGGGGACGTGCTCCCGGAGCGTTCCGCTGGCCTGTTCTGGCCAGGAATGCGGGAGGACGCCTGCGCCGGATTGTTCCCGGCCTTCTGCAGCTTTTTGGCCGGCATCTTCTTTCTCTGGCCCCCCTTTTGGTGGCCGGAGCAGGGATGGCTACTGGTGGGGCCTCCTGAGGCTGCGGCTCTTTCTAAGCGTAGAGTATCTTAAGCAGGCGATTGTTGGCCTGCATCTGCTCCACCAGTTGCTGGAAGTAGGGCGGCGGAGCCCCGCCCGTATCCCCGTTGACCAGGACGTCAGCAGCATGGTCCTGATCGGGGTTGGTGCAGGATCGCTAGTCTGGGCTCTTGTGTTCACCATTGTAGGAGCAGAAGGTGACAAAGAACGGGTGTGAGAGTTGGGAGTAAGCTTTTTGTTAGCACTTTCCACAGATGGCGCCAATGATGTGTACCTGGATCCGACTTTGAACAGATTTGGGTTCTTCCGGGATGGCCCGATCTGGCTTCATTCGCTGAGTGCGGGTCCTGCACACCACTAAAATGAACGAGAGGTCAGCGTCAACGGCGGGAGGAAGTCCCACCGATAACACTCCGACGCTCAAGTCAGTAAAACAATCTTTGAAGAAAAGGACTGAGAGCTTAAGGATTAAGCGAGGGGGATGAGGAGTGTGAGGGTCCAGATGTAAGAGAGATGCGAGGCCTTTCTTGTATATGGACGGTGGGAAGGCAGTAAACGACCGTGACGGATCGCTTGTTACCTTGGAGATGATGGAGGTTCTGTAAGCTTCTCGTGGCTGAGAGGGAGCTTGTTAGAACACTTAAAATATTTTTGTGTGATTGCTTGTCAGGAAGCGTGGATGAAAGCCTGTAAGCAAGTGGGCGTGTATCAAAGTGTGAAGGAAAGCGTGCCCAGAACGAGGGTTCTGGGGCTCATTTATGGCTGAGCCCCTTTGGAAGGCATGATCCCCTATCTCTACCGTGGTTGGCTTGCCTTCTGGGAGAGACGCCAGTTGCCAAGGTGGGTGCGATAGTTTCCTTATGTGGCGATCAACAGCTTTCCCAGTTGGTTTCCTTTCTTTTTAATTTGTTACCGTTGGAGTGCCTTGGCGGGCAAGATACTGAGAAGATCTGACGCCTTCCTTATTTGGAGGGCGCCAATCTTGTCAGTATTCTTTTAGGATCGTGGAAGACGCGTGGAAAGCTGTGGTTGGCCGCCGAACGAGTCGTGGGCCCAAACAGTATAGGCCCATTACTGTAGAAAGGCGCGATTTGGGCCCAATGTGCCAGGAGAAGACGGGCAACGTCTGAGTTGACCGTTGGAGTGTTGGCCGCCTCTTTGGTGAACAAAGGGGAGCTCCGCCAGCGATCCACTGATGGGTCGTGGGCCACAGTGGAGTGGGCCCATTACTGTAGGGAAGCTTCTAAAGGCCCAGCTTGGCTTCCCACGACGGTCAACATTGAGTTGACCGCCTGCGAGGATGCTGGCCGCCAAAGTGGTCAATGCCTGCGTTGACCGTTTTGGCTACTGGGCTTTCCAGTTTTTGGGCCCGCCTTCTTCAGTGGGCCGCAAGAACGTTGACCGTTCTACTTGGGCCTCCGTTGACTTCTCTTTGGGCCGGCCTATTATTGGTGTACCCATCAATATTTAAATTAAAAAATATATATATATTTAAAATTTTTTTATTAGATTTAATATTTAATATTAATATTTTTAAAATAAAAAAATAAATATTTTTATTTATTTTAGTTATCACAATTAAATTTTTATTTAAGTGGGAATGGGACAAGTACGGAATATTTTTCGAAATACCCGAAGGCATGTTGAAAGAGACAGGGCCAGCAAAAGAGAGACGAGGAAGCGAGGGCAAAAGATTGGAAGGCATCCTTTCTCTTTCCTTGCAGTGGGAAAAAGGCGTCTTTGCCAAGCAACTGCCTTTACCTTATCTTCGATATCAAATCTTCATCATCACCACCTTAATCTTCTCCTCCAAATCTTCAACAAAACCATACCCTGACCAGTTTCTCTCTATCTCTCTCTGTGCATCCATTTTTTTTCTTTTTCTTTCTTTTTTGAAAGGGGCCAATCTGTAGGGAGAACATATGTGGCAGAAACAGCCAAGCAAATCTTCTTACAGAGAATCAATCAAAGCTCTTGAAGCTGATCTTGAACATGCCAATAACTTGTAAACTTTTAACAACCTACTTTATATTATTTTCTCCACCAATTACTTCTAATAATCTAACCTCTCAATTTAATAATTACCTGTAATCCTGATTTAGCACTGTTTCTGGATTTCATCTACAGTTATTATTGTTGCTATTCGTTAATGATTGTTGTGCCGTATACATCACTGAGAGGGTTGAGTTTTCCGTTGTGCGAATAATTATATTTGAAAAGTTGAGATTAAGGGTTTGTTTGGCATACATTTCCTCAATTTCATCTGACCCAGAATACACTTTTGTCATTGTCCTTTATAACATGCTTCTCGATATTGTAAATAGTTCAGCCCCAAAATAGCAGTTGATGGTACTCAAGTAACCTAATTGTTCTTTTAGATTTATTTACTCCTTATATGTGAAGTGTTTTTGCAATGGAATTGGATTGATTTGGCAATTCATGGTGGATTTTCACAGGGCTGCTGCTCTTCATAGAGACTACTGTGGGGATTATATTCAAATGAGATTGTCTTATAGTCCACTGGCTCCCTTTTTCCTACATTTTATAGAATGGATGGGTTGTCGTTGTACAGATACCCTTCCCAATTTTCTGGGCCTTCCTCAAATACTAGTTTACAAGGTGCGATTTCTGTTTCTTTCAAAGTTTCTTTGAATCATACAAGTATATCTCTTTGGATTCCGGAAATTTTAAGGGGAAAAAAAAAATTCATATTTTATCCCTTCTAACTTCTATTTTCTTAAATAGTTAGGCACCCCCAGAAATTCCCTTTTTTATTTTTCTTATGACCCTAAAATTGTAATTGAGAAATTGACACCATGTTTTAAATACTCAATTTGCCAGGGATATGTTGATGGAATACCCACAATGTCTTCAGAAGAAAAGAAGGCCACCCTAAGGGACTTCTATGGTAACTTCCTAATTCATTCATGAAAAACACTATTTTTACTTTAAGTTTGTTCCAATTCTATGAAAAATTATAATGTGGTACTTGATGAATGATCTCTTTTTATTTATTTATTTATTTTTAAAACTATAGGGTGGGGCAACATAATATGTGTCACAAAATCATTCTCGTTAAAATTATGATAAACTTGTAGTTTGAATATTGCTGTTCTCATTTATAGCTTTTTGCCTGATGAAACAGCAAATTTTAATATTGCATACATCTATATATGTGTGTGTGTGTGTTTCCTATAAGATAGCGCATGATCATATGTGCTCGCAGATGTCTTATTTCCCTCAGTTAGACAACTAGAAGGTGATCTTATTGAGTCCGAAGAATGCCACAAGAGAAATAGATGCTCAGAAGTTTTGAGCAGAAAGAGGACTGAAGATAAGAGGAAGCTCTCGGAGAGAGATTTAGAGAGAGATGATGAGTGTGGGATTTGCATGGAGACTTGCACCAAAATGGTATTGCCTCGCTGTGGCCACTCCTTATGCATCCGATGCTTTCATGACTGGTATGATCACATTTCTTCTGCATTAATAAAGGGTCAACCCAACCAATATGTAAAATATTGACCAACATATATTATTATCGAACTCCCTATTACCGAATGATTTTGATTCGACAACAAAATTGCGATAAATCGGCCGATATTTGCCCCTCCAGTTACAATAGCAAAAAATAAGTCTTATATCCATTAGCAATACCAATATTTTTATTCATGGCAGAAATTGAAATTAGAATGAAATGAAATTTCACATACTAGAATACTAACCCTATTTTTCACTATCTTTTAGAGCTTTAGGACAAGTTTTACTTGATCAGTACTAATATAGAATCTTAACAATGGTTAAATAGATGGGACTCACGGTGAAAACTTTCTTGGGTAACTATGGATTCTCAAGAATGTCAGATCAAAGTCCTGCCCATTTTGCAGAGGCAGCCTAAAGAGGGTTAACTCTAAAGATCTATGGGTTCTTATTACTAACTTCGATGTCAAGGACACAATGACTATTGTGAGGGAGAACATAAGTCGTTTCTACCTATACATCGATGGCTTGCCACATCATGTGGGCGATAGTAATGTCTTTGTATATGATTACATGATCTGAGTCAAGGAAGATGGATGACCTACCATTACTTGGAAAATGCCAGACCACCCATTTGTATATAGTGTCTCGCAATAGAGCCGTAGATGGAAGTTTGGTCGTTAAAAGAGTTTGGAAGATCAAACAGAGCTTTTATTGTGAGATCTTCAATGAAGCAGCTTGAACAACTACAATGAATAAGCGGCTGCTGCAAGTTATGCTTCTGGCATTCAACTGATGTGTTCTTAGATATTTGTGACAGAAGAAAATGTGTAGCTGCTAAATTGTGTATTCTGGGTTTGATTTTATTATAATTTGATTTCAAATGAAAAAAATATGATTCCAATATAGTTATATTATCTCAAGTGACATTTATTTATTCAAATTAGTTAATGGTTATGATCATGTACAGCTAGTTACACAACTTAATGAGCAAATTGTTTGATGCAAATAAGGATTAAATGTAATCGTCGAACCAATTATCTTTCTATCCTATAAAATGTAGAAACTAAATCACTACTCATGTTGTCGATGAGAAAGTGATAGTAATTCTCTAACTCTTATTTAAGTGGGAGTTGAAAAGAGTTGATGACTGGCATTTCTGTTCTGTTTTTTACAGAGGAAATGGCCATTGACATAGAATTCTCTTTGATTTCATCAAGGCATAAAGAAAGAGAGAGATTGTCGTCGTTATAGAGGTTTATTGAAGTCTCTCCAAATGCTATGATGGGGAATAGACAGAGGAGGGCATTGATTTGGTAAACAGAATATGAGCAAAATAAAATTTTGCACTCTACAAAAACATATTCTCGATTTTGGGTATTTTTATTGGCAGATTTTAGTTACAATTATTGCCCATTTGTAATCTTTGTAAATAATATCATGCCTTTCTAAAGGGTATCCTAAGAACATGCCCATTTATAATCTTTGTAAATAATATCATGGGCGTGATATAATTTTTTTAAATAATATCTATCCCATTTATAATCTAATATCATGCCTTGGTACAATAAATATGTAAGTTGGTATTCTTAGTTTAAATTCACAAGACAATCATTCACATCAAATGTATATTTATTTTTCACAAATAATGTTTCATTAGGGATTGTTTGATTTTAAAAGATTAATAGAAAAAAATATTTAAAAAAAAAAAACACTTTCTTGCATATAGTTTCCAAGAAAAATTATACAAAATAATAATAGAAGGTGTAAAAACAAATATAATATTAAGGATATGCCATACTTTTATTAGGAATTTATTTTATTTTTATGTTATTTTTATCAATATTGTTGGGTCTTAATATAAGGCCCCATAAAGCACGGTCCAAAGAAAGGGCCTAAGTCAAAAGCCCAGAAAGGTGTCAACGGACCAAGAGGACTGACTGACCCAGGAGGCCTAAAAGCTCAAGCTAGCTCCTTATGCTGAATTGGCCTAATAAGCACGAGAACGTGGGCTAGTGTCCCAAAAGGTCAAAGTAACGACAGAAGTCCAAGATGTCCCTTTATCCAACAGGGGCTCGAGGATACCTCAAGGAGTTGAAAATCATCAGAGACATCCGAAAAATGCCTGAGAACCCTGACCCTCAAGTACAAGGATCAAGAGAAGAAGCCCGAGAGCCTCAGAGGTTCTCTCAGGTTTCAGAATAGTCCGAGATGTCAAGAAAAGACCCGAGGACCCTTCACAAGGAACCAAAGATCATTCAAATCATTCAAAAGGCAATTACTGTCCGAGAGCTATCTCCCTCGGATCCGAAACACAACAAATATATAATCAAAAGAGAAAAAAATGTGACATATTATGATTGAAATTTACCTTTAATGACATTATTAGGGTTCATATACAGTATTTTAATTGTAATTAAGTGAATAAGAAGACCAATCTAATTAATCAACTAAGCTATGATTATGTTGGATTTAGCCTCAAGCTCCGTGGATTAGAAGCAAAGAAATGGAAATTGGCAGTCAGCAACCTGTCAGCTTCTTTGGTGTTGTTTGGCTAATTAGTAATTATCTTATATATATATATTTATTAATATAAATAAATAAATAAATAAAATATTATATTATTAAATATGTGTCAAAAATGATGTTATATAATTTCATTAAAATCATCCTAAAATTTACCCTATTTAAGCACAACTCAAGATAAATGTTTAAAGTATCATAGTACCTTTTTATATTAATTAATAAATTAATCATTAAATGCTTATAATTATCAATATTTTAAAAACCAATCAAAGTAAGTTTAATCTTTTATAGTTTGTTACACCACATTATATAGTACCTTTAAATTAAATATGTTCCTTATTATGTTTATAGTTATAAGTTTAATCCTTATTATTACATATTTAAATTTATCTAATGGATGATGTTTACATATGATATTATAAAAAATAATTCGTTGTATAAATTTTTTGTTATCCATATATAACTTTAACTTATATTATATAAAAAATTATTTTAAATTTATAAATTTTAAATAATATAATGATAATTTTATCAATCGTGTCAAACCTCCTTTATAATGCATCTGGGATTTGGCTTTACATATCGTATGGCACGTCAAACAAGGAAAACCAAATTTTTACCTAATATATAAAATATCTATAATTTCATAATTTTTGGGACTCAAATAAAATTCATATTTTATTTATTCTTACAAGTAAAGTTGAATAAAGTGTATGGGATACAACAAAAGAGAAAGAGAAAGAGAAAGGAAAGCATATTTTCAGTCAAAAAATAGAGTTGAACGAGGTATAAGAATAATATAATTATGATAGGTTTGATAATTTATGGGCTAATCCAAAGTTAGGCATATAAATAAAAAGAACCCTGAGAGCAGCCGCCTAGGCAGAGCCCCCCGTGGCTCAAGGCCCAAAAAGAGCCATGAAAAGCCTAGGGGACATGGTAGCGACCAATTCAGCCCATCGAAAAGACGAAAGCTCGAAGGACGGTGGCCTTCACGTGAACTGTCGAGTCAAAGGCCCAGATAACAGTACGACTGGCCCAAGCGAATTAACTCGAAACTATTCAACAGGAAGTGGGCGATTAAGGTTGCATGCAATGTCGTGCCCGTAGTTGCCCCTCTTGCGAGTCTGCCGATAGCCCTAACGGCGCAACACATGTAAGTAAGGAGAACTTGTTATATTGCGGCTACAACAATTGCCTCAACAACTCAACAAATATTTTTAGAAAATTGCTTATAATCGTACATCACCCCAGGATGGTAGTTACTGCTTAACAAATCTTCTTGAAAGCCAATTATTATATAGCAGCCTCCAAAATCGTACTAAAAAAGGAAAGAATGTTCTTGGACCGCAATGATTACCATATGCGCCCCTTATACGATCACTGAGACAATTCAATAGATTTACCAGGGTTGCCAACGTTAGCCACGAGGCCCAAGGAAAGCCACATCAGCTTCAATTTTATAAATATCTCTTCACAATTGCGAGAAGAGGGACCGGATAATTTTTACTCCTTAGTACTCTTGAAAGATCGAAGAGCTTTCTTTCTCTCAAGCCACTTAGCTCACGACTGCACACACTCTCTCTCAAGCCGCTTCCCAACTGAGTGCATTCATAGGAGCCTGATCCTCCTTCTTAAATTCGCTCCCTAACCGAGCACACTCATCGAAGCTCGATCATCATTCTCAAAGTCGCTCCCTAATCAAACACATTTATTGGAGCTTGGTCCTCCATCTCCAAGCTGCTCCTCAGCTTAATGCACTTATCGGAGCTCAGTCTTTCGGTGCTTACCTGGATCACTTCCGTACTTTTCCAGGCTCCCAGGGGTCTGGGAATGCCCTCGAGGGCGACGGAATGCTTAGCTCCTTGCATGCGGCATTTCATGCCAGAAAATGCTACTTGTGCACCAAGCGAGGTCCCCCCTCGGTACCTACGGGTCGCACATCAACAAAATGAGCCCAACATCCAAGTTTGCACAATTGGGCAGCTATTGACCTACAACAAGAAGGCAAGAGTGCACCGGTTCAGCTTGATGGACCAAGTTCTCCGGAGTGTAGAGCCAATCGGAATGAACAGTCTTCCTGCTAATGGGGACCATTTCAAGCTCTAACGATCCTTTGAAATTGAGCGTATCTGCTATGCACCGAAGTAGAAAACTGGTTATGCGGGAAATAAACACCCTCCACCCCAAAAGGTGCTACCGACAATTTTCTGCCCAACACAGGTAAGTCAAGTGCCTCCATGCGGATAGACTGAGTGTTATAAGCATGTTTATTTGCTTACTTCATTCATCATGCCAACCGTGCAGATGCTTGTGTGTTTGTATTAATTCAAAGATCAAAATTGCCCTTAAATCGGGCGAACTCTTTCACCTGTGTCTCGACCGACTATGACCCAGTAACAAAACCTCAATCTCGATAATCGAGTAACCTAGAGAAGGTCAAAACTAAACCTCGGTCTTGATCACTGAGTAGTCAAGACGAGGTGAACATTATCGGGGCTTACAGACCAAGAGTCGGATCTTCCCATCAAGCGACTATTAATAATTTAGGGGGTTTTTCAACATGCGTGCGGTAATTTCTTCCCACAGGGATGAGCACCATCAATCAACAATGGTCGGTGGACTAGAACCTGGTGTGCAAAAGTTACGACGTCCTCTAACAAGACCGAACACTAATGATTACGTGCGGGCAACGACCTAGACTTCACCAGAGCTCAACGACTGGGACCATAAAGCTAAGTCGACCCTTGCAAAGCTCACCTAGACCTGTGCCATGACATCCTTCTACAGGAAGGAGTGCAATCGAAAAAATATGTCCATTAAACCAAGCAACAATATCAGCAAGGCTTACCTGGAAATCATATTCTTTCAATACCACAACCTCCTCACAGGAGCAAGTACAATTAGACAAATACATCCAGCCAAGCCCGATGACAATGGCAATAACGTTTAGTTGGCAAATAAAATCAATGTCGAATAAAGACAAATTAATACACGCTCAAAGATATCAGCAATAATGGTTAAAACAATTTAACTGATTCATTAAAGATTTAAAGCGTACATCAAAAATATTAGCGAGACTAAAAAATATGTGCAAAAGGGTGCTTACACCTACTGCTTGGACGACTACCCTAGGGTTGGAGGCCCCTAGTATGCGTGGTGCAATCCCCCTCCTACCTTCAGGTAATTCACCAGGTCGAAACACTCCTTCAGGATGGGTGTTCTCATTTCGGAGAGTCGCAAGTTGCTGCCACACCTCCCAAAGCTTATTCTTGAGTGAGATGATCCGATCCAAAACTTGAACATTCACCTTTGAGAGCTATTGGGACCTCGTCTTTGATTTGAATAGCTTTTGGTCGAGGTGAGCCACCCGCTCTTCACTCCACAAAGTCTTGGTGATAGCAACATTCTTTCGACGCTCTGCATCTTCCATCACAGTAGGATCTACGCGTGCCTGAGATATCTGCAAGATCTCGATATCCCTCTAATGTAGTGCCCTCTCCACCTCTCAGGGTGCTTCCTGAACCTGCCAAATAGCAAGGTACGGTCAGTTAGAAATAGCGACAAAGAGTACAATAGTAGAGTGAAGAAACCCATGACGTAGTACCTTGTGGTAAGGTGACCATCCCCAGTGCGACGGGCCAGGGGAATCCATAGCTCCAATTCAAGTAGGGATTGGCAAGGATTATGGAGGATGCGTACTGCGAGGATGAGGTACCTCAAAATTTATAGGAGAGTTGAGCCCACCCAAAGCCCTTGGGGACTTGGATATCAACTCTATAGGACATGATGCCCCCTTGTACCAGCCTCAGCTTCTGGGCCATCTCCAACTACTTCTTTCTCTGCTTGGACCTTTCCAACACCCTCCTCAGCGAAAGAGATGGAAGAGGTAAATGCAGACGATTTCGAAGAGGAAGTCACCTAGATCGAGATCCCCCATTTGGCCATGGCCGTGACATCAATTCATTTGCTCGTCCTACCAGTCACAAGGTCTCTAATTTCAGCACTAGAATCCGTTGGGGGCTCCTCACCCTCTGTCCATCCGGACGACTCACTGAGGCTCAGATTGTTGGACGAAGACTCATCCAAGCCTAGCCTCCTCAATGACTCGTCATCACTCGAAGCAAGTGCTCTCGTGCAGGCTGCATCAATTTGCAAGCATTCCTCAGAGAACGTAGGTGATGGAGGAGCCACCTCGTCAGAGGACTGCTTAGGAGAGTCCAGGGGAAGTAAATTCCTATACTTCCTTTTTTGATGGCGACTCGGTGCGGTAGAGGTGCCACTCTCCTAAATTTGAACCTTTCACTGCACTCCATCTAATGCCCCCTAAGAGACCCAGTGATCAGTGCAACGCAGGATATCAGCACTCTCCTCAATCAATGATGTCAGCGTCCGCGTCATTAATTTCTCACCAAGCAGGACGTCCCAGCATAGGCATCGTTGACTCTATCCCATCGGTTTGGGATCTCCCAATTAGTGTCAACCACCACGAACAAGAAGCACGTCTTCTAACTCCTTGCCAGATCCGAGTTCTCCCCACTTATCTCAAACCTTGCACGGGGACTGAAGGAAACCCAGTTAGCTCTTAGTTGACCCGGAAGATCACCTTCAAGGTTCGGGCATCCAGTGTGAGCCCTTTGGTACAAAGGAAGATGCACAGAGTCACTAAATACCAAATAACATTCGGGTGAAGACAAGGCATAGGGACTTTCAGAGCCCTCAGAATTTCGTACAACTCTGCTGCAAATGGAATGTGGAGACTGGCCCTCAGATGTTTCTTGTAGACGATTATGAACTCCGAAAGAGGAAAGCAAGCATTGTCATCAATACTAGGCACAACATATCACATGATGCTTGGAATGTGATACCAGCTATACAGAGATTCTATCTCTCCGTTAGTTAGCGTGGACAGAATATTGATGATGCCTTGGGAAGCTTTTCACCCTTACAGGAAGAGGGACCGAATAATTCTTACTCCCAAGCACTCATGAATAATCGAAGAGCTCTTTCTATCTTTCAAGCCACTTAGCTAATGAGTACACGCACTCTCACTCAAGCTGCTCCCTAATCGAGCACACTCATCAAAGCCTGGTCTTCTGTCTCAAAGCCTCTCCCCATCTGAACACACTCATCGAAGCTTGATCCTTCATCTCAAAATTGCTTCCTAATCAAGCGCACTCATCGGAGCTCAATCATTCATCTTCAAGCCGTTCCCAAATTGAGCGCACTTATCAGAACTTAATCCTCCATTTTCAAACTGTTCTCCAGCCGAGCATATTTATCTGAATTCAGTCCTCCATCTCAAATATACCCCTTAGTTGACCGCACTCATCAGGATTCAATTCTCCATCTCCAAGACGGGCCCAACCGGACGCACCTATTAGAGCCAAACCCTCTACTAATACTCAATTTCCTGGAGCATGCATATATGCATCATTCACTCCTCCTATCTTTCTATCTTCTTGAAAAATATTTTTGACTTGAATATCGAAGGATATATAAGGGAGTGTATCCTACCATTTTCTGACCTCTTATTTATTAGTTGTAGTGTGTAGGATTCATGTTTAAAATAATAAGGATCGGACTCGTTTTAACTCGACCTTCCAAGAAGATCAAGTAGCTTTCTGACTTATTCAGCATTTCGAATTTAAGGACGCATCAAATTAATATTTAAATCTTATAAATTTGTATTAAATATGAATCTAAGTTACAAATATAACTAAAAAATAGAGTGTAACCTGAACAATATAACTAAATATTGAACGTGACCTAAGTTTTGTGGATTTGGATTTGGTATGGATTTGGATTTGCTGATAAAAATTTAATAAATATTATATTTAATTGAGAAATTATATAAAAATTCTTTTATATAGCTCTAATTGCACATAAACTATAAGTTTTTGACCAAATCACTCTTTG
>JAOVVI020011946.1:0-10838 GCA_028571085.2 Nepenthes alata | reverse complement strand
CAGCTGGTTAAATATAGCACAAATTAAAGTACTCCAATACATAAACACACATGGCAGCAAACCGTAACACTCTTGGCAGCCGAAAACTTAACTGAATTTTAGGAAGGGGTGATTCAGCAGCTTGGTGAGGCAGCAACGGCATGCTGATTCAGCATGCCTTCAAAAGCAGAATTGGTGGGGAAACAAAACATAATAGAATTTACAAAACAGGGCAGCAGTCGGGCAGGAAGAGGAATTTAGCAGCAGCCACACAGCAACAAGCAGAACAGCAACATCACACACGGTAGCAACACACACACAGCACTTCACGGCTGCAGTAGCATATTAAGAAAATCAGCAATAATTCAGCAGCCAAACAACACCCCACGGCAGCCATCAACTCACCATAGCACTTAGTCAAAAATTGGGGCAAAGTAACAGCAGCCTACTGGCTGCTTATTTCAGTAGCTGAAGCCAAGTTGCAACTTGGCGGCGGCAGCATCTCCACGACAGAAGTTGCTGAAATAAGTTTTCCACACACCATTTGCAACTCCGCGGCTACAGCCCCAATTAGCCTCACACCTCAGCATTATTATCTAACAATTAAGTTGCACCACTAGGCAACTTCTCATATAGCCAAATTAGCAAATAAATAAGGATGAATCAGCTCCTTCACTCATTGCTGGCCGCAGCTCCTTCCAACAAGAGTGATTCAGCATCTTTTAATTGAATTTACTTAAGGCCATGATTAGGTTAGTAAGGGAAAAATAAATGAGGGAACTGAGAGAGGAGGGAAGCAGAAAGAAGAAAAACAGAAAGGAAAACAGAAGAAGGAAAACCGAATACAGCAAAAATTTAGCTGAATATTTGGCAAGTGTACTTGATTCCTTTCTTTTAGTGCTGATTATTGATCATTCTTTCAACTATTATTGTTTTAAGACTTGCCTTGTATTAAATTATTGTTCAGATTATCATGAAAGTATGAGATATACTCAGCTGCATATTGGAGCCAGAATTCAGAGACAGAATAGCCTCTGTAATTCGGCTTAATCGGTGACTAAAATGGTCTCCAAATAAGCTCAAATGTTGTGTACAATAAACTTAATATTTTACCTATGTCGTGACCAAACGGCTCATGGAAATGAGCTGAACTAGTCGCTGAACCTGTTCTCACATCATAACAGACCTACATTCGGCAGATTGCTAATATCCGAATTTGCAGCCTATGAACCGAGCTCCAAATTGGCCAAGCCGGCCATCATATAAACTTAAGTGCCTTGTGATGATATTCAAGTGTCACATTGTAAAATTTGACCCCAAACCAGTCATGAATCGGTCACCAAACCAAGAACCGAAATCTGTTGCAACAGAAAATGCTGAAGCAGAATCTCTGGGTGCAAAATATGACCTAAACCGGCTAAGAAATCAACGTGAACCAGCCAGGAACCGAACATAAACTTAAACATGAAACCGGTAAAAGCAGAATTAGTCCCTGAACACCTTTGTTGATACTGAATTGGCAGCTTGGGAAAAATGGATTGAACCGAACCCTATTCGGTTGAACCAGCAGCGAACCCAGCCATTGTATAATCTACTAAGACTAAATTATTTACCAGTAAAACGGCCATCTCAAACTCCCTGAGATAGGTTCTGAACTGGCCTCCTAAATAGGACCAAACTGATTTTAGCATCTTTGATGCTAAACCTGGATGCTTGAAGAAATATACCAAACCGGCCCGGAACCGGTGGAATCAGCACCCAACCCGACCAATTTATCAAGTACTAAGTTTAAACTATCCACCTGTAAAATTGTAGCTAAAAATACCTCCGAATCAATGCTGACCGGGCCCCATTAGTTGCTAAGTCCCTCCATTAGCTTCCGACACATGCTGGAATTAAGGCCCTAAGGTCCATTTCAGCCTTTAAACCAGATGAATTGGCACCCGAATATTTATTAAGATAATAATAAAATATTCACGGTAAAAATTTAGGCCCAAATCAATCCCCGAACCGGCCCCAAGCTAGTTGGATGAATTGGCTAGCATGCTGAATTTTAGTTCACGTACAGCAAACTGATTCATCGAGCTGGCTTATAAGTGTAGAAAAATCAAATTGACCGGGTTAATGGTTGGTCCGTCGGTCAGTCCGATTTGACTTTCTATGATTATAAGCTGGCTTGATAATCCGGTTCGCTGCATGTGAACTAAAATTCAGCATGCTAGTCAGTTCATCCAGTCAGCTTGTGGCCCGGTTTGGGGTTTGATTCGGGCCTTAATTTTTTCCGTGAATATTTTATTATTATCTTATAACCTAATAAATATTCGGGTACCAATTTATCGGATTTAAAGGCTGAAATGGACCGGTTTAGGCCCTTAATTCCAGCATGTGTCGGAAGCTAATGGAGGGACTTGGCAGCTTCTAGGGCCCGGTTCAGCATTAATTCGGAGGTATTTTTGGCCACAATTTTGCAGGTAGATAGTTTAACCTTAGTACTTGATAAATTGGTCAGGTCGAGTGCTGGTTCAACCGGTTTTGGCCGGGTTTGGTTTATTTCCTCAAGCTGCCAGGTTCAGCACTCAAGGTGCCTAAACCAGTTTGGTTCATTTTAAGTGGCTAGTTCAGTACCTATCTTAGGGAGTTTGAGGTGGCCGTTTTATTGGTAAATAGTTTAGTCTTAGGACATTATACGTTGGCTGCCGGTTCAACCGAATTGGGTCCAGTTCAATCCATTTTTCCCAAGCTGCCAATTCAGCATCAGCAAAAGTGCTCAGGGACCTATTCTGCTATTTCCGATTTTATGGCCAATTCAAGATCCGTTTTTGGCTGGTCCAAGGAATTCTATTACAGCTAAGAGACTCATGTTTATGTTCGGTTCCTGGCCGGTTCAAGTTGATTTCTCAGCCAGTTCGGGTCATAATTTACGAACAAGCATTCTGCTTTAGTATTTTCTGATGCAACTTATTCTGGTTGCTGTTTTGACGACCAGTTCGTGATCAATTCAGGGTCAAATTTTATATGGTGACACTTGAACATCATCATAAGACACTTTAGTTTATATGATGGTCGGCTTGGCCAATTTGGAGCCCGGTTCATAGGTAGCAAATTTGGATATCAGCAATCTGCCGATATTGTGTATTACTAATATGAGGGCCGGTTCAGTAAATGGTCCAGCTCATTTCTATGAGTCGTTTGGTCACGACTTAGGTAAGATATTAAGCTTATTGTACACCAAATTGGAGCTAGTTTGGAGACCATTTGGTCACCGATTAAGCCAAATTATAGAGACGGTTTTGCCTCTGCATTCTACCTTCAATTCTCAGCCGAGTATAGCTTATGCTAATATGATGATATGAGCAAGAAATTAATGCAAGGCAATTATTAGAACAATAATACTTGAAAGAATGATCGATAACCAGTACTAAAGAAAGAATGGAATTAAGTACGCTTGCCAAAATATTCAGCTACACTCCTGCTGCTTTTGGTTCTGCTTCAGCACCCTCTCTTTTCCTTTCTAGTTTCCCTCCGTTTTCTTCTGTTTTCTCTCACTTTCTCCACGATTTTCTTTATTTTCTTCTTCCTCTCTTCCTCACACGTCTCTTATTACTTTAGAAATTAAAAGGATGAGTCACTAGTCCTGCCAGCACACCCATTTTTCCTTCATCCATGTGTTCTTACCATGCTGAGTCATCCTTCTCTTGGCTGGGTGTTGGCCTAATATTTTGCCTAGTGGTAGCTTGTTATTGGTGGTTAATTTTGCTGAGGTATGAGGCTGTGTGGGGCTGCTGACGTGAGGGGGAAATTGCTGCTTCAGCAGCTGTGGAAAGCTGCTTCAGTAGCCGTGTGAATGCTGCAGATTCAACAGCCATGTACTGCAAATTTTGCAAAGCTTCATGAGCTGCCGCGTTGCAGCTTCTCTCTTTATCCTTGCTGAATTTTGAATTCAGCAGCTGCTGCCATGCCCCACTTTCCCACAATTTGGTTAAATTTTCCTAAGTATTGCTGCCCATTTTCCCTTGCTGAATTATCAGCATTCTAGAAGCATGCTGCTGCTGTGGTGGCCTTGCTGAATTTTCCTAGAATTCTGCCAAGTGTGTTTCTCCTTGTGAATTGTCTATCTATTAATTATTTGGGGATTTAGAGTGCTGTTATGTGTGTATTGGGTGGGGGAAAATCTGATTTATTTGGTGTAACCATGGGCCTTCTTGTTGAATTGCTGAATTCCTAGTCATATATTTGGAATTTCAGGTGTCGGGGACCTTAACTTACTGAATTCGGCTTAGGCTTGGCTGATCGGTTGACATGGCATGCTTCCGTGTATGCGTAGGGTGTTAAATTTTATTTAATTAGTTTAATTTATGCTATATTTAATTAGCCTTGCTAATGTTGGTTACTAATCGGGTGAAGATTCAGTGGCCAAACTATCTATTTGTTATCCTAAAATTACTTCGGTAGATAATCGGTTGGAATTTTAGTGGCCGAGTTGTCTTTTCATCCTTTGGAATCAAATCGGTTGCCATTCGAGTCCCTTAACCGGTCCGTTGGATTTAATTTGCCTTGTAGCGGCATTCCAAGAGAATTTTACACAACCCTTTCTTGTATCGAAAAGAAATGATCAAGTTAGAGATAATCTGTCAGTTTTATCCAATAGTGATTCTAAGTGAAATACCGAGGAATATAAGATAAAGGAAAGATGAGAGAAAGAGGTAATTATATATATAACAATGATATCATTGCTAAGCGGTATACTTTTAACCCAGTATACGGGGTCAGATGACAAAATGTTGCCAAAAGTACTCACTGCCGAGGGGCAGTCATCGAGTTTCTGCTATAATATCTTAAAGCATGCTAGAGAATATCACCCTTTGAAAATGATTTCTTAGTCCAGTTTCTTATCCCATGCTAAAACCTTATATGGAAGCTTTCACATTATTCATAATTCTTAATTTTTTCTATTTCGGGAGAAAATACATATCCAAATGGAACTTACAAAGCTTCCACAAACCGTAAATCATAATAGAAATCGATGCATTTTTCCGGTTTTAGAGCTTTAATCTTAAACTTTTATGTGTGTTAAAAATTCATATTTAATATGTGAAATATTCTACTGATTCGGTTGTTAGTACAATAGTTGGTTCAGGGTCAATTTGAGTTGATTTCTTAGCACAATTACTTGCAGATTCGGTTATCGGTTCATAGCCGATTAATGGCCGGTTTAAAGGATTGGCCTGTACCGATTTTTATTATTTATTTTTATCACTTGTGAACCGGTTTAGATGAACCGGTTCAATGATTCAAGGCCTCTCCATTTGCTGAAATTTCAGCATTTGACCGGTTATTATTAGTTTATGGCACATTCGGGGTCGGTTCAAGACATATTTGTACCAGTTGATACCTTAGCATTAGCTCATAACATTTTGGTTAATTTGGGTGCCGATTCAACTAATGTTGACATAGAAATTGGGCCGGTTTAGTAGTCCCAATCCCAGCATCAACATGGATGCTGTCACCCGATTCTAGCACCTCTTTAGGGGCTCGGTTTAGTATTCTCTTCAAGGTATTTTTGGACGCCGATTTGTAGAATAGTTCGACTTTAGTACTTGATGACTTGGCCGAGGTGGCTGCTGGTTCAACCGGTTCAGGGCCGGTTCAGTCCATTTTCTAAAACTGCCAGAATTAGCCTCAAGGGTGCTGGGCCGGTTTGGGTGCATTTTAGGGGTCCGGTTTAGTACCCATTTCAAGGCTTTTTGGGCGGCCGGTTCACGGGTGGGTAGGTCAACCTTAGTACATGATACTGTGGTTGGGCCGGATACTAGTTCAATCAATTTGGGTCCGGTTCGGTCGACTTTCTCCAAGCTGCCACATTCAGCTTTAGTAGGAAAGCAAAGGACCAGTTCTGTCTTTACTGGTTTTATGGCCAATTCAAGGCCGGTTTTTGACCGGTTCGGGGAGTCAAATTATAGCTAAGAGACTCGTGTTTAAAAATATGTTTGGTTCATGGCCGGTTCAAGCTGATTTTTCAGCCGGTTCGGGTCAAAGACATGACTGAAAATTCTGCATTAGCACTTTCTGATGCAGCTGGTTTCGGCTTTTGTTTTGGTGACCGGTTCAAAACCGGTTGGAATTTTTGTGGCCAAGGTGTTCTTTTATTAATCGTATTTGAATCGGTTACTAGTCGAGTCCATCGGATAATTTTTTGGGTCACCGTTATGTCCCTCAGCGAATTTCTAGTTTCACGGTTTATGACCTAGTCAGCATAATAAATATTGATTCGAAATCCTTAGACCAGTGAAAGTCTCTAAATTCACTTTTTTTTTTTTCAGTAATTCCCCGGATGTCAGACTTTTCTGCATCATTTAACCTCGATTAATTATGATTTGCTTGATTTGAGATCTCGGGCCTGAACATCAATCAGAGAGTATCTTTTTTTAATGCTCCTTCTCCAAGGATGTTCTAGAAGCAGTTATTGGGAAAGTTAACTAAGAGGGGCTGCTAATAAGTGGAATCAGTGGTGTAGCTGATGTCAAAGAGATGTAAGCAGAAGAAATAGACAGTGCTTGCACTGGTATCAAAAGGCTGTAAGCAGGAGTAGATAGTATATGTTACAAACAGCTACCTTGGCATGTATGGTCGGTCACATATATTGCAGCGAGCTGCTTGGATTTAAAATTGTGTTCTTGATGTACTCCCTCTAGAATGTCCGGGAGAAATTGAATGTTGATTGAGCTCATAAAGAAATCACTTTAATGAGAAAAAAAGATATTGTTAATACAGCATAGTACTCATTCTCAACAATGATAGCATAGTCAGTGCTGTAGATGAAAATATCGGTATCGGTTGCAAATGTGTTGGTATCAGTTATAACGGGTGATATTTATTGATATCAGACATATAGGACACCATTTTTATTTTACGAATTGGAACTTGAGGGGCGATTGTTGGTAGATGTGTTGTTAGTATGGCGACCTATCCTCACTGTATTAAGGGCCCAATACCGGTATTTGCCTGGGAGAAATAGTTGCTCAGTAAGTGCTGGCTCATTATTTGTGCCTTTCCATGTTCCAGCTTAGTTTTTTGGGGCCCCAATTGAACATGATGAAATCTAGTGTTGAAATTTAGGGAATATCAATACATTCATTGATGAAGCATGTACACAAACACGGAATAGATACAGCAATATATTGGCACAAAGGACATGTAATTCTTAGTGTTTTTATAGGTATACATGTAATTTATCCAACCATTAGAACACAATAATCTGGAAACACAGTATCTAAAATTCGTAGTGTTTTTATAGGTATGGGAAGATAATTGATCCAAATTAACAGTATTTCCTACAAAATTAGCATCCAATAGTTCACTTTGTAATTTCTAGTTGCCTCAAGATATTTAATTATAAGAAAAATTTCCATGAAAGCAATTTGCTAATGGAAAAAGGGGTAATGGCATTCAGAAAAAAGAAAAGTTTCTCAAGAAATTTCTTGAAGAAGAAAACAAATAATAGATCTAGGACACAATTACTAAGTAGCCTTGTGTTTATTTATTTTATTTTTTTCTAAATACTAAGTAGCTCCGGTGCTTGTTCAATTTTTGTCAAATATATGCCCCTGTATGTCCTTAATGTATCCAAACATGCCACAGCACGCCTAATTAAAATAGGAAATAAAATATTCTGACCCGCACTGTAGAGTACCAATATGCTTAGAAGAGTGCCGGTGTCTGGAATGTGTCGGACATTGACCGGATAACCCAAAGCGGTATTTGCTTCATGGGCTTGGTTCTTTTACCTACCATGTTTAACGTTACCTTGGCACGTCTGAATTAACTTAGAAACATTATATTTTGACATGCTCTATTTTGTTCATACACTTCCGAGATTACTAGTATCTAATATATGTCTGACACTACATACTACCCCAAAAGTAGTGTCCATGCTTCATAGGCATTTATGCATATGCTTGTGCACCGTCGTTCATTTGCTGACCATATCTAATAGTTTAGTGCCTTGACTTAATGTCAAGTGGGAACTAGCGCCAATTCAAAAACCACGTTGGATATGGGATAAAGGGTAGCCTGGTGCACGAAGGAAAAGGTCTGACCATTTTGGATTTATTATAAACAATTTCATCTTACATTATATATAAAAATCTATTTTTACAACTAAAATTCGTGACCACCAGATCCTGCAACAACTCTACCATGTGTTTGAGCTTCTCTTTTCAACTCTTTAGTTAATTTGCAATGAGTTCTTGCTTTTAGGATGAGGACGTCAACGTACATCTCCTTTAGTTGCACTTGTGGACCTTAAGTAAGTATAGATCGTGGTCGTTCGAGTACTGAAATCGTGATAAACCTGACCTATTGTGCAGAGAATGGGTTTGTGGACCCTGCTTCAAGGATTTCTCCTCTTCGCCAACGCGTTGGCAATATTGAATGAGGACCGGTTCTTGGGTCCGAGGGGATGGAGCCTTGCAGAAGTCCCAGGAGGAAGGAAGCGGTCGATGAAGGATCAGGTTGTAGGACTCATTTATGCTGCCCAGTACATGAGATTACCCCTCATGGTCTTGAATATTATCACCATTGTTGTCAAGTTGGTCTCTGGTTGAGGTTAGAAAACCAGCCTCATCACCTTTCTTTTTTTTGTTTTTTTCCCTTTTTGGGGTTATTTCTTCATTTGGCAATTGGGGAAAATCTAGAAGATAATATTTCTTCATTTGGCTGCATGCTATTTATGAAATTTTCTATGTGATTGATGGAGTGATGAATTAATTCAGTAGGATTATATTTTTTGAAGCTTCAGTTGTATATGTATATTTGGTGATAATATAGAGTAATATGACACATTTGATTTACTTGAAGATACATCAACCCTCATGTTTAGGAAATCACCTATCCATATAAGAGCTGAGATTAGATGTTGGATAAATGAACGGTGGAGATTAAATAGTAGTTTAAATTACATAATGGAATATACTTGATTTCTTTAAAAAATTAAAAGAAAGGAAAAAATATTATAAATGAAAATATTTTGTTATATTTGATGTACAAGAAAAATTATAAGAAATATACAATTGAAAATGTAGAATATTTCATGATACTAAGGACAAGTATTTTTTTTCTTTATTTTTGACAACCAAATAATAAAAATATTATCAATAGAAATTGATTAATTTATTTTTCTTATTGGTGTTTTTTTTTAAAAAAAATTCTAAAATAAAGAATAATATATAAAAATTCAAGCTATACAAAGACCAAGACAAGGATGTTAGTAATGTAAGTAAGTCTTTTCACGATCGAACCTCGCCCTTCAACTCTAAGGCACAACTATCACAAGGTGGTGTTAAATTAAACAGAAGGAACTTGTCAATGTCTTTTTTTTTTTTTAATAATTAAGTATTCATGTATATTACTTCAAAAGTATCACGTACAAGTCCTCTAGTGTACTTATAGGTTGTTGCAAAAGAAAAATACAACCTAATTTATCAACAAATTCAAAATAAAATCTACCCAGAAGTCCAAAAAGGCCAACAATCGTGATAAATTATCAATTAAGCAATAACTGTTGAGTTTTCACCTCGCAGCATGTTCTTATTAGAAAGGAAGTTTCTGATTACCCTCATAATTTTGTCTCCTTTAAAGGAAAATGATAGGTCACAGATGCTGTCATTTTTGTTTTTTTCAAATAAGTAAAATAATAGCAATCAAAGCTAGTTTGAATTGAAAGTGAATATAAGATTCCGTGTTTCATCTAATAACTGTGGATCAATCAACATATGGCTAGACACACCTGATGCTCATCTGAATAACTCTTCAAATCTTTTAAGTAGCATAATTTTGGAAGAATAATTAATGTTTGATTCTTTAATAGATCTGCCAAAAATACAATGTGAAGAGAGATAAAGAAATCTCAATCTATTTGAGATCTTAAGTCAATCTCTGATGGCAAATTAAAGGATGAACAGTTTGAGAGTGTGCAGCTTAGGTTCCCAGGCCAAGAATGCCCAGTCAACTTTTAGACCAACTGGTTGAAAAATTTTTCAAGAATTTGCCACTGGCATTAAATTCTCATTTGATGTAGTCATATGAATAAAACACAAATCATATATTGGCCATGATCTAATGAAGTTTTAACTGTAAGAACTGTTTGAAGTGGTCATCTCCAATGCTTACTCTATTTAAGAGTTTGCACCTTTGTGTTTTGTTGGATGTTCGACCCAAGAGTAATATAGCATAAAATAGTAATAGTAGGAAGCCTGAGTTGGTGCCTGGTGTCGAACTAGAGAAGTGTTCTTCCCATTCCCCACAACATGATGCATGAATGGCCACAATGATTTTTTTAGATTTATAATTTTGTGAAAGTACCAGAGTACCTTATGGGGTTTTGGTAATTTAAATATTTTGTATTAAGTAAGGATTGATTTAAGACGGTTGGCAAGAATTTCAGAAATAATATTATATAACACATTTGAACAGACTATATGTCTGAAATCAGAACCTTTTACTGTAGAACTGACCTTAAAAATAAGATAAATGATTATACAGTTAATTTGCTTAAGTAATCGCCCCGAATAGAATAAGTCTACAACATCAATAGAAATAAGGTTCCCAACAATATTCTAAGAGCTTTTAACGAGAGAAGCGAAAATCCTGTCTGCCCTGAAGCCTTTAAGAGTCACCAAAATTAAACACAATCAAGTGAATTTCATCATGAGAAGGTAAGCCCAAAAGTCTCAGGGTGAAGGTTGTTTGGCACTGAATTCAAAACGGAGGGCCTCAGTGCCTCTAGATTAACCGGATGACACTCTGCTTGACCACTCAACAACTTAGAAAAGTAATTGATGATGACATTGTAAGACTTATCA
>JAOVVI020011945.1:0-12436 GCA_028571085.2 Nepenthes alata | reverse complement strand
GTTATATTTAGTAATATTTATATATGATTTAGTGAGATTCAATTTTTGTAGAATTTATGATATTTATTGTTCTTTAGTATCTGAGTTATTCATATCAGTATTCAGATCAGAGAATCCACATCTTTCTTGTAATGTTAGATTATGGAGGATCTTTGTTTATTATTGATAAGATTCAAATTATACAAAATCTTTTATTTTCGTGATATGAAAGTTCATTTAGACCTATTATTATTATTATTATTAAGTCGTAATTATGACAAGTTATAAATTTTCAAATGAAATTTATCAATAAGCTTTATATTATTGTTATGGCTTTTGTAACTTAATATTATATATTTAAAATATTTTGTGATGTGTCTAGTTTCGCGAGCCAATCCAAAATCTGAAAAATAGTGAAGAAGCTCAGTCATAGTGGGAAAACATTTCGTTATGGTAGGAGAAATTCTTCCTTGCAAAAAAATTGGGACTCCTCTTAGCAGAAAACTTTTTATTACCTCCATTGATAAAAAGGGGAGTAGCAGATAAAGCAAATGGAGAAAAATCCAAGGAGCCCATAGTAGAAAATCTTCCCAAAAGTGGCTCCCTTGTTCCCTTGCTCCAGTCCACGGCTTGACAGCAAAAAAAAGCACCTCGAAGCCCATTTGAGAGCGCCCTGCTCCCCTGTCCCCGTTGTTGGTAAAACAAGGCCCGAAGCCCTTCCACAATGGCGCCTAAGTGTGCTTGCCAGACAGAGCACGAAGCTCATCCAAAACGGCGTTCAGGTGCTCTCGTTGGAACAGAGTACAAAGCTTCCCCAACAATGGCACCCAATCCCTCTGCTCTTGTTTTTGGCAGGACAGAGCATAGGGCTATCCCACAATGGCACCCAACTATTCTCCATCAAATCGGAATGAACCAGCGCTTGGGGCGCTCAACAATGATGCCCAGATGTTCTCACCAAGTAGAGCCTAAAGCACTTTCAATGGTGGCCAGTGCACTAGGTGAGGCTCCCCCCAAAATGGAGTCCAAAGCCACTCAGTAGAATGAAATACCAGAAGGTAACAAAAGCGCAGAAGGAATGCAAACAACCTGGAGAACCGTTGCCCGTCAAGAAAGGAAACGATCCCAACAGATTGTACAAGTTAAGCCTTTATGTTCAAGGAAAGCTGCCCAACACGATGCAGGAGTCATGCCTTCTTGGCCAATGAAGGTGACCCTGCCCTCCATCTACATAAACCCGCAAAATCTCCATTCCAAGGGGACGACCACAATAACAAGAACTACGACAAAAAAACTCCCAAGCAAACAAACGCTTACTATAAGATGATGGCCGAAGCTCAACCAATACAACATTTCAATTGAACAACGACTTGAATTCTAAAGAGGAATAATGATTGGTATCAATATTATAAATACACGAGCTTCAAAGAAGGGAAATCTAGAAGTGTAAAGGCATGCACAAAGCCCTCTAATTAGATTAATCTTTTGCTCTCAAATTCTTCCCGGATCCCTTTTTATTTTTATTTTTATAAAAAAATTTATAATTTAAATATTAGATAATATATATGAGAATAAGTCCTATATATTTTCACCTATTATTAATTACTATGGTATATAAAATTCAGATTAGGAGATTTAACGATTAACCTGATATAATTAAATAACAATTCAGATCTTAAGTATTGTTTATATTTTTAAGGCCAAATTTAATTTAGTAATTAACCCTAACAATCGTTACCATATTTAATACCAAATTTATTCTTTTTGTCGGGCCATTAATCACCTAGATATTTAATATTACTATTCGTTTAGCCATTCAATCGGTCGACGGCTCAAATATTTGGACAAATTCTTTTAGTCCAGCAACTCAAATTGCTTGATAATGTCTTATGAGCTTGCAATTTATAGATATCATTTTTAATCGGATCAAATCATATTTATTTTAGAACGTACTCAACAAGATATAAATAAGATTTCAATTTTATCATAATTTAAAATTGGTTAGAATTGAAATATTACATCAAAAGAATTACATTATATCATAAAACTGAAACTCTAAATCAACATTAATGTCAACTATTTATATGCATATTAAGTAAATTTAAAAAATAAATATATTTATTTAGTTATGTGAAGTTTTCAAATTATAGATTTAAAAATAATTAAAAATACGTAATTTTATTTTGATATTATACTGATATTTTTAAAATCTTGGGATACACAACACAAAAAATAGCAATTTTGTATTTTTGAATTATTAATTATTCGGGACTCCAAAAGTAAAGAAAACCCCCAGGTCCCAAACATCACTTTCGAAATCAATCCCAAAACACCCCCAAGTCCCCAAGAAGCAGAAGTATGCAACTTGTTTGGATGCAGGCTTTATGTGACTGCTCAGTGTGATTATACATGCCCTTGTCTTCCTTGCTTGGCTTGTGCAAATTTCCTGCAGCTTAGGAACAGAAGTATAAGCATCAACCGGAGCCGTTAGATTTCTCTCATTCTAGAGTCATCTCATGCTTTTGCCGTGAGAATACATTGATATATAGTGCTCATTCACAACAATATAATCGTTGATTCTTCATTTAATCGAATATCCGCAGCTACAAATCCACCCCCATCTGTAAACCAACACAAAAATTAGCATCTTGATCTTCTGTGATTTGAGCTTCAAGCAATGGGGATGATGACATCAATGGTGGTCACCTTGACTATACACGGAATCCTTGCAGAGAGGATATATATATGCAGAATGTTTATGTCAACCTTTGTCTCAGCCGTTCCAATAACCGACGTTCTTCATCCCTAGGAATATGTGGGTCAAGCTTCCGAAGATTATTGATAAACATGCTAGCTTCTTCCAGGCGACTGTGTTTAGAATACCAATCTACAATGGAGTTGTAGGTGCTCTGGTTCGGTCTGCATCCATTCTTTATCATATAGCGAACAACATCAATGGCCTCAACAAACATAGCATTTACAGCATAACTCGCGACAAATGTATTATAAGTGACGACATCAGGGATGAACCCAGATTCCCTCATTTCAGAGAGAACTCTCGAGGCATCCCTTATTCTACCATTTCTACAATAAGCATATATGACAGTATTGTATGAAATGATATCGGGCTTCAGTCCTTTATCCAGAATTTCCCTTAAAACATCTTCCGATTTCTCAAAATTTACAGACCGGCTATACATATACATCAAGCTGTTGTATGTTGTCAATGTAGGAGTAAATCCACTATCATTCATGAAGTTTAACATCTCATTTGCTCTCTCAGTCATCTGTCGACGGCCATAGATGGAAACCATGGCATTCAGAGTAGTAATATCAGGCGAGTGGCCTTTCTTTCTGAGCTCGAGAAACGCTCGCTCTGTTTCCAGTAAAAAGTCAGTTTTGCTATTCACAAGAACTAGAGTCTTCAAGAGCACTGCATGGGGTAGAATAGCACCCGAGTATACCTTTTCTGAAAGAGCTTGCATTCGCTCAATTTGCTTTCCATTAGCATAAGCATGAAGCAGAGAACAGTAAGTGAGCTCATTGGGTTTACACTGGCCATCTTCCATTTCAGCAAGCACTTTTTCAGATTGCTCCCAAAGTCCTCCTCGAGCCAGAGCAGCTAAAATAGCATTGTAAGTCGAGAGATCCGGAGATACACCCACTTCTAGCATCTTCTTGTAAACACCCATTGCTTGCTTGAAAGAGCCGCAGCGGCTGTAAGCACTGATTAAGGAATTGAAGGTGTCCCTCTCAGGTAAAAACCCTGCCCTCTTCATTTCCTTGAATACTTCCGACACTTCAGCATCCATTCCATTCTGCCCAAACACTGCCATAAGTGTGTTCCAGGTGACTCTATCAGGGCAGCAATTTGAGTTCTTGATTTCTTCAAAAACCTTCGTCATGTCAGAAAACTTTCCCCGATTACCATGCATTTTGATGAGGGCGTTAAAGGTGCAAATGTTTGGCTTGCAACCTGCATTTCTCATCTCTTCAAATACTTTCAATGCAAATTCATCTTTCCCAGCCCTTTCAAATCCTGATAAGAGGGTAGTAAAAGTAAACACATCAGGCTTAATCCCCCTCTCCACCATCTGAGTTTTAAGCTCCATCGCCTCCTCCAAGAGGCCATCTCTAGCATACGATGAAACCAGTGAATTGTAAGTCACAATGGTAGGCGCAAACCCATTAACCTCCATCTCCTGCAAAACCTTCATGGCCTCTTTAGGTCGTCGAGACTTCCCATAGACATCCAACAATGCGTTGTAAGTGACCTTATCCGGTAAAAAGCCAGCTAATTGCATTTCCCTGAAAACTTTGGAAGCTTCGTTGTACAGAGACCCACGACGACAACAACTTATAAGTGTATTGTATGTATACAAATCTGGGGCAACCCCAGCATTCTTCATATTCTCCACAATTTCAACAACTTTTTTCCAAGGAGTACCCATTTTTCCATATACGTTCAGAATCACATTATAAGTTATCAAAGTGGGTTCACATCCTACTTCCAACATTTCCCTAAAGACCATCACAGCCTCCCTATACCTCCCATTACTAGCACACGCACTTATCATGGAAGTATATGCATAAACATCAACATTAAAGCCATCTTTATGCAAACCATTTATTAACGAAGCTGCGGTCGAAACACGGCCTTCTTTGCCAAGAATACTAATCATCACAGCAACAACAGGCCCATCTAACAAAATCTTGCAGTCATCTCGACTCTGAGCCCACTGAAACGCACTCAATGCCAAGTCACATTTCTTATAAAACCCTAAACCCTTAATTATTCCCAATAGATCAGCATTTACGGACTCTAAATCAGCAACCAGTACGTGGTCTTGAAGATCAAATAACATAAGCAAAGTTTCATGCAGGTTTGAAGTGTTAAATTTCGGGTCGATAAGTATTTCGAGAATTCGCTGACCTTGTCGGGAGAGGCGAGGGTCGGACCAGGGTTTGCCGCGGTTGGCGTCTCGGAATTTTCCAAGGGGAGGGCGCCCTCGTCTGAATAAATGAGAGGGAGGTGGCTTTGAGGGATTGGGATTTTGCGTTTGTGGGAAATTGGCATTTTGCTGACGTTGGTGGAGGAGGTCATGAAGCAGAGGATTTAAGGGAGGAGTCGCCGGTAGCGGAGGCGGCGGCGGCGGCGAGCTAGAACCCTTGTAGTGATGGTAATTGAATTGGTCTTGAAAAATGGGTTTTGAGGGTGAGGGGCCCTGCAGGAGAACAGGTAGAGCCAGTCTCTCCGCCATCAACACAAAGAGGGATATGTAAGGTGAGCAGGAGAGGGAGAGATTTGGTGATGCAGATTCCAGCTTCTATGGGTGCCCAATATCTGCGTCCGAGAAGGGAAGCGTTTGAGCGGTAAGATCTTCCTAATTACTGTAAAATCAATTTTCTTATCATATTTTAATTATTTTTTCCTTTTTTATTCAAAATTTAAAATTAAATTTATTCTCTTCTTTTTTTTTATTTATAAAATAAGTCATTTTATCCATCATAATTGTTCTTCTCAAATTAACACGCATCTTAAAATTGAGTAATTTTCCCACAAACATTAGCAAAGTTGCTTTTCCTTTACATTTTATTCACCTTTAAGTTTATTTTGTTTTGGATTTATAACCTAAAATTTATTTCTAGGACTTTTTTCCCCCCATGAAATGCCCAAGTTGCTCATTCAATGATTATAGAAATATATGTTGCCAACTTGCAAAGACAATTTTAATATTCTTTAAAAAATACTGTGATGAAAATAGATTTTGCTGTGGTAGATTAAAAACATTATAAATCTTAAGGTAATTCGTAAAAACATTTAATGGATTCAAAGATGATTCGATTCACAATATTTAAATTTACAGGTGACAATATGTAAAAAAAAAAAATCCATAAGAAATTAAAGAAGAAGATAGTATAATATTAAGAGCTGTTTATTGAAAAATTAAGTATCAACCACTTTAGAAGAGCAATCGTGCTGGACAAACTTGCCCCCATGTGACCGTGAAGCAAGGCATAATTTTGCTTCACATGAATATTCAATTGATTGTACGAATAAATTAAACGAGAAGCATAACAATAATACCATTCCATGGACTTCTACGTTAAGGAAGCAGATTTTTTGTGTCATAGTTTTACCGTACCAAGGGGCACAAACGGTAAAAAAACAAAAGAGTACAAATTGAGAAAAAATGCGTTGTCGATAAATTAGGAAAAATCGCAGTATCTTCAACCACTTTTCAAAAAATTACTTGATGCCTTGTAACAATCAAAACCCCATACACTAAATTTGAATTTCCATTTTTTTCTCTCAACATGTTAAACATGATTCTCAATGAAAATCCCTAATAAAAGTAAAATATAAATTATTTTCTTTCATATTATGTAGTAGGAAAGAACTGATTCGGTAAGATATCTGTTTAGTGCACGAAGAACTGACTTGCTCGTGGTAACCTTATGTCCGTTTATCGACCTATAATGTTGGCCACAACTCCCACTAGGGCTAAAAAGCTTACCCGAATCAGCAAAAGAAAATAGAATTGGCTACAATAGAATGCTAATGGGCGCATGCCCACGGACGAGAATACAGTAATAGGAAAGGCAACGGCCAAAATAAAGTTTGTTTTGGCTACATTGTCTAAATTCATTATATACTACAAATTTAATGATCACTTTATCTAGGACATCTGCACTAACCATGATTCGCCATGACCCACTTGCTAGAGAAGAGCTCCAACAGCTGGGCAATATCCCCCAAGAATGCATGGAGTGTAATCCTTTAGGCCTTCACGCAAACTGCCGTGCACTTGTGATTCAAAGTTGGGGGCACAGAGACTGGATTGACAAACCAAACACCATTAAAATCCAATTCCACATACAACCTACCATACAAAAAGAGTCACTTCAACATAGAAGCAAGGGTTCAGAAGTAGATTCTTCATAGACCTCGTTGAGATGAAAAACACAAAAATGAAGAGAATGAGCAAAAGTTCTGAAAAACGTGGGTGCAATTGGAGGACTCTGTTTGACATCACTGCATCTTCAAACGAGTAAATCTCCCATTTTCACACCATTTATCCCTGAGTCGTTGGAATAATAGCTGTTCTGCAATATGGGCACTCCCCACAAGTCTGAACCCAGGGATACAAGCAGGAAGAATGGAATCTGTGCTCGCATGGGAGGCTTACCAGTCTATTTCCTCCTTCAAATCTCTCAAGGCAAATGCAGCAATCAGCCGATGCTTTTAATATCGGGTGGTCATCACTTCTTTCTACACCTGTGAATACTTCATGGTGCAAACAGGCGAGGGTTTCCTTGGTAAGTCCCGGTGGCTTCTTTAGTTTCTGCCAATCAGATGGCTGGCGTGCTCCTGAAGGTGATTCTGTGGAAACTCTATTTTCAGGAAGGTGCCCAATTGGAATACTGGTCTCCCAGTCTCCGGCATCAGCCAGCCAAAAGTTGTCAAGATGTACACCTGATGAAGCTTCGCTGCCTTGACTGTTTGGGAAAAACGTGGAAAACAAATCAAATATGAGGGTGACTGCTTACCATCACATTTGCAAATGCCATTTTGGCAAGTACATGAGAGTTACAACCTCCCTCACCAAAAAGAAAAGAGAGAGCAACTTCAAATATGTAGACAGAACATAATTCTCAATTTATGCAGAAGAATAACTATTGGCGGGCTCCCCTGAGCTCTTCCGAGTTTTAACATATTAATAAATTAGTGTACTGACTAGCAGACAGCTGCATTTTATAAAGTGGAGACAACCAGTGAGGATTTAAAAGGAATCAAGGGTGATGAGATTATCTTTCAGAAAGGAAGAGGATAAATTGCCTCCTCTTTATTTTGGGTGTTGGAATTTTAACTAAGATTTATGTTTCTAGACTACCATCCTTTGTTGTTAAAATGCCCCGCATCATATATTACCATAAAAGTCCTAAAAATCTGCATACTACTGTATACTAAATATTTTGAGATAATATCATTAGCTTCTTGCATACTCAAAACTCAAACCATCATCTGTTGGTACTTCCCATTCTCATCAGCACCCCGGAAAATTAAAAAAAAGAATAGAAAAAGGTTACGTGCGATAGTCAACCATAATAAGCAGGTAAGAAAAATCAGCTAAGTGATGAAGTTTTGGACGAAAGATTCCACAGATTAGTAGCCACAAACACCAACCTGACCCCAGAAACTGATATGCCTCTTAGCCTTTGAAGAAGCCTTTCCCTTGCAAGCAATACGGCTCTTGGAAGCCTGTCATTTCCACTGTATCTTCTGTTCATGCTGTTTAGAGTTTCTGGATTTATGATGCTTCCTGAAGGGGCTTCACTGACACCTTGATCAAGTCGAACTGATACAGAGCCTCCCTGAGCGTGTAATACATCTAATGACCATTAAGTTTGATAGACAGCTGCCATAATCAATATCACCATTCAAAGCATTCCTATATATAATATGGGTGGCACTAATGCCACGGAAAGAACATTTCCGCCACAGCTCATTATTTCTGGTGTGTGAAACATGAGCCAGGCACGAGGTACCTTTGCAGTAAACCTTCGTTGTCATGGCAATAACCTATTCCATATGAGCTCACTTGTGCACTTCCAAAAATGAAGTTAAGGGGAACATAGTGATTGCATAACTTAAGCAGGTAACAGTAACATCAGATGGAAGAAGGAAAACAAACATACATAACACTCTGACTAAAATGAAGACACAAAGAAGTAAATACAACACATAATTGAAAACTGAAAGGGTGAAGGCAAATGCCATGCTAGGACAGCCCCAAAAGCATCTAACTTTTGGAATTGCTTTATTTATGTCAAGACAAACTATGTTGCCTCTCTGTTCTTTTACGTATCGGTTTCCTCAATACGCATCTTTTATTCCCATCATGAAGCCATGAATCAGAGAGCATTTTGGCCCAGTAAATAGGCAAAGTCTCTTTAGGATCAATAAAATGATTACTAAAACTGCTTTTATTTGGTCATTGGCAGCTCATAACAGACCGCTAACCAATATTAGACAAGCAGTATTACAGAAAAACGCATGTGAACTTTGTAAAGAAGCTGAACAAAAAACAGGGATCAGCTTCCATTCAGCTGTGTTCTTCCCAATAAAAGTATGGTATATTCTCATGCATAGAATAAGCTCCAACGGAAGGCAATTAACCTCTCACCTATGTACCTGCACCAGAAAATTAAGCCAATGCAGAAACTATATCGATCTCTCACCCGTTTACTTTTCCAGCAGCAGTATACTTTGCTGCTGACTTAATATATTAAGTTCTCTCTCAGCAGACATCCATCTACTGATATACAACAGAAATATCTACCCTCGAACACCCAGCCAAAGAGGAAGGGGGAGAGACAGAAGGCAGCACAGAGGTGAAAAGATTGCACCAACATGACCAAATTTCTATTTATATTGACATAGCTTTCATATCAGATGGTGATTTGACGGCACCAATTGTAACACCCCCAGTGTTTCGATTCAAATTTATCGGACTTGTGATCTGAGGGGATCATTGATGAGGGTAACTAATGAGTTAATTATTGCAAGCGAGTGTAGGCTAACTTTATGAAAAGGCCGTATGTATCGTATTTGCGGGGTCTTCAAAAAGATGTTTTGGTAATTTTTCCGTCAACAACCAATAATTGTTTCCGGTATCTTAGAATATTAATTAAAGTAGCCATGATTTTATTGTATGCTTATTGTGGAAAAGAGAGAGAGAGAGAAAGAACTAATAAATTAAGTTATTAAATGTAAAGAAATAATCTTTTATCTTCTAAAATTTACCTCCCAAACTCATCACTCAGCCGCCCCATACATGCACTCCACCTATTATTGAATTAGATTAAATTAGAGGGACTTGGTTCAAACCCTTAGCCATTCCCACAAAATGTTTTCATACCACCAATTTTAGTTCCATTCTCTCTTCTTTATTTCAGCTGCCTTCCATGCATGTAGCTAGGATAGACTTTATCCTAACAATTAATTGTGAAGAGGAGAATTAAGTAGAATTCGGTTCACACTCCTTAGCCACCCCCTCTCTTTAATGTCTTCACACCATCACCACTTGTTACTTTTAAAATGGAGACAATCCCCTTATTCCTAGGATTGCATTTCAAAAATTCAAAGGGTAGAGAGATAGAGAGAGAGTGAGCTGAGAGAGACAGAGAAAAGAGATTTGAGCCCTGCTATGCTGCACTAAGCTACTGCTGCTACTGTTGCCATGAATCCAGGCAAGTTATCTTCCTCATTTTTTTTAAAGTTTTAGCAAGTGTATTTCTACTCCTTTTTGATACTAACATGTTGCAAAATACCTCCTTATCTTCATTGGTTATCATGTCAATCATGGAAGTGTCAATTTAATGCCCAAGTGCCGGGTCAATTTAGATAAAATCGATAATTCGTCAATTGTGTTCAATAGTGATAAAATAAAATGCACTTTCTCAAATGCCCAAGGACCTAATGAGTTCCAATCCAATTTTAGACTTAGTTGTTTTTTGTGACATGTGTTTGGGCCATATAGCTTAGTGGGCCAGTAGGATGATAAGAATTCACTACTTAGTCTATTCATGAATTTTTTTTATTTTTTCGGTAATTTTTCTTTGCATTATCTTAGATCGCATGTGTGGCCTTTTTGGTAGCTAAGGTTAAGGTAAAGGAGATCATACGAAAATAATATAGCGTCAAAGAATATAAAATCCACGAAACCTTAAAGTGGTCTATAATTATATAATATTTTCATATCCCAGTGGATTAAAATATTTCTTCTTAGAGGGCTATTTATGATTTTGTGAATAATGCGCATTGAATATCAAGGAATGTCTTACCGATGGGTATTGAGTTTGATATGTGAATTTGAAATAAAGTATTTCTGACCCCTGGTGGGCGTGATTTTTGGTTGGACAACAATAATATGAGTGTGGCATATTGTGGATTTACCCTAAAGAGATAATGAGAATAATGATCTTCTGGGTTGAGTTCAATACTTACGCATCGAGGGTAGTAATATATCATGAGACTATAAAATTAGTCAATTGTTAAACTTGAAAGTATTGACTATCTTATGGATGTCACCCAACCGTTGATAGCAAGCATGTAGTTATTGGTTCACAGTGATAGAATAAAATTCAAAGATAATGTTATGATATCTCATATGGCTGTGACTTCTATTAAGATAGTTTCGATAGAACCTATATTATTACTGATATTCAAATTTGATGGAATTTCAGTTTAGTTCATGTCTTTAGTTTCAGTTCAAACATTTGATAGTAGTTTCATGTAGCGCTTGAGTTGTGCTTTTGACGTAGTGTTGAGTATCGGATAGTTGATGGTTGGTTATATGTGATTATTACTCTTATATATTTGATATTATTATTCAAAATATTTATTAATTGATATTATTATTCAAAATATTTATTAATTAATATTATTATTCAAAATATTTATTAATTGATGATATTGTTGATTATATCACTTGTTAAATTTTTAACTCACCATTACATTTTCTGGACTCTAGAGTAGAGTAGAGCAGTGCAATTGTTGAGGAAAATTTAAATAAAGACGATTCTAGAATCTAGCAACTTTTATAATAAAAGATAGCGAGACTTCATTTTCTTTTATTAGCTATTGGATATTTTATTGGGAATGCATTTTCTTGAGTTTATTTTTTATTATGGACATTTATATTTATGAATATTTATGTTATCCCTCATTTTAAAAAATTATTATTATGATAAATATTTTTTATTTATGGTAGATTTAGAAATAGCATTTATTGTTTGAATTTTTTGCATGGTTGATTTGAGCTGAATTGGTTGATTTGGATCCGAGCCACCACACCTAATGCTTCAAATGATGGAGATCATCTTAGTGCATTTAACCCAAAGATTTATGTCTTCAAACGGGACTGTAGAATATAATGCATTGCACATAACTGGCTTTTCTCGGGGTTCTATTATATTCCTCATATTATTAGGCTACTTTATCTTTTTAATAAATGAGATTTTTTACAAAGTAATATAGTAAAGACTGAGACTAATGGTTATGCCATAGTATGGGCTGGCCCACGGTCAAAGAAGACCCAAATGGTCTGCTAGGCGGTCAACTCAAATAACGGCCCAACAAATGGTGAAGGCCAAATTCCTGAAAGATCCAAAACGGTCAACGCCAGCGTTGACCGTCGAAACGCCACCAGGTGGACAACTCGCGTATAGACGGTCAATTCGAGCGTTGACCGGAAGTACTGTAGCAACAAGCCCAAAAAGGCGTTAAACCTGCTACGAGCCAGGCCAATTTGGCAAACGAACTCATACATGAAAAGCAACGATCCTTTTATGATCACACGATTTCCAAAAAACTGATCTTCTCCAAAAAGGAGGCAATGAACTCAGCGCCAACAAAACGGTCACAAAAGCATGAAAGAGATGAGGTGATTTG
>JAOVVI020011944.1:0-12436 GCA_028571085.2 Nepenthes alata | reverse complement strand
TTTGTTCGGACGGTTGTTCGATGAGGTCCTGTGAGGATTTTAATTTTGTTAAGTGTATATTTTGGTTTGTTACACCCAAATTTTGGAAGTTTAGATTTTAGAAATTATAATTAATTATTTAAATCTACCTGCTTGATTCGGGTTCGTGATATCCCAGGTTAAGAGACATAGAGACTGGACCCTCATCCCGACGCTATCACGTGATCGAAAACCCAGAGGCTTGCTAATCCGTACAGCAACCGCGGACTCGGAATACAACAATATAAATAAAAAAAATTATCTCGCACAAGATTTAATTAAAAATGTATGAAGATTGAAGGCACCTTAACATCTAACGGATAACTTTTTTTTCTATACAATAATTAAAATACTCAACCGTAATAAATTTACTTTTAAATACTAAAATACTTAATATATAATTTTTTAAATTCTTTTTGAAATCAAACGTAAATAGTTGGATAATCAGGACGGCCCGGCCGCCCTCAATTTCCAGTGGGGTTGACGTGCCACTTAGCCCTAAAAATAAAAATAAAAATAAAAATAAAAATAAAAACAAAAACAATCGTGTGGGAATATCTTTAAAATGCTAATATATAATTGATCCGTACTTAAATTCGATTTTGAACAGATTCGGATTCATTTGATCGTTTGCATCCAGCTTTATTCACTGAGTTTGGACCCTACACACTACTACAACAAATAAAAGGTCAGATGTAGACGGGATGTTATCCCACCAAAAATACTCCGATGCTCAAATCAGCTATAAGCCTTCGATTTACAATAAGGTAACAAAAAATATAAGTTAAGATAGATAAGGAGATTGAGGTAGGAGAAAGTGTTCACCTTTAGATGTAAGAGGAATTCTTGTGACTCGTCGAGAGCACAACTTTTCTAAGGAACAAGCGGGTAACAAAGTCTTGTAAACGTGGAAGCTTAAATGGATGGCTCTCATGGAGTGGGTGAGGCATTTGAAATCTGAAGGCTTGGAGTGACATTATTATAGTAAGTGATTGTGCGCTTAAGAATGAGCGTTAGTATGTTCAAGGAATTCTCTGTTGTAGTTCTTTGCTATCTTTCTTTTTTCGTGTCCCTTCAGAATGGAGACTCTATGGGGTTATATAGATGGTGGCAGGGCGACCTCCTTTGGCCAAGAAAACATGATTCCTGCATCGTGTTTGGTGGCCTTCCTTAAGCGAGAAGGCTTAACTGGTGTATTCTGTTGGGATCGTTTTCTTTCTGAGCGGGTAACGATTCTTCAGATTATTTGTATTCATTCTGTACTTTTGTTACCGTTGGGGTCCATTGTAAGTAGGAAGAGAGAATCTGATGCTTTTCTCATGGAAAGGGTGTCGAATATGTATATGCCCTCTTTAGTGGAGATTGGCTTCAAGGAAGGCGTGAAATCAGTAAAAGATGACCGTTGCTTATCGTGTGCGGAAACGTCTCCCAAATTGGGCTTTGCCCATATTCGATTTTTATCTTTTCACGGCCTACTGTTCCAATACTTCCTGTCAATAGAAATGTTGACCGTCTTGAGAGAGAGCGTTGGCCGCCTAGTTGACGCTCCATACGGTCAGTATTAACGTTGACTGTCTAAACACGCATCTAATTTTTTTAAATTTTGGGTCATTTTTCTTATTGGGTCTGTCTGTTATGAGCCTACTCATTAATAATTAAGCAAAATGATAATAATAGTAATTAAAAAATTTATAGCAATAAAAAAAATTTTAATAAATATCACAGTTCATAGAAAAATATCAGATAATAATTATTGAATAAATATGTGTTACTTAGCTTTAACAATTCAATAAATAAACTATTATTATTATTATTATTAGGAATAGCATTTTATATCGGTATTACAATTGGACGGAGAAATCTGGACAACAAATATTTTATTAAACTATTCAATATCATAATAAATAACAATCCAACGGTCAAGCCTCATTTTTTGACAATCGGTCCTTTTTTTTGTTTTATTTTTTTATTCTCGGTAATTAAGTAGTATTTTGACCTTCTAGATAGGAACTCAACGCTTGCTACTCTTTATAGATACTTCTAAGGTTGATCCCACGAATGGTTTGGCACGCCGGAAAAATCCCTCTTTGCGGTTACTTCACCAGAAAGAATGGTCTCATATTCTCAACTTTCTCCTTCCTCCTCTTCAACCCACGAAGAAACAACGAAACGAAAACCGATCCCATCCTCGTTTCCTCTCCGCTCAATCCAAAAGTCATCACCACCGTCAAAATCGTCGAAGAAAACGGCGCTTTCAGAGCCGCCCCCGGCCGCGAAACATCCCCATGTGTATAACGTAAAGCCAATACACTTCAGGGAGCTCGTTCAGAAGCTCACCGGCGCGCCTGAGTTCCAGCCACCTCGGCGGCTTCAAGGGGTTGCCCCCCCTGCGCTTCCACTCGGTAGCCATGGCCTTCCCCCTGCGAGGGGCGGCTCGGATCAGCTGCCTCCCTGTGAGGCGGCGTTTCCAGCGGCGGCGATGCGTCAGAAGAAGGAATCAGAATCGGAAGCGGAGGGGCCAACAGTGGGAACTGAAGGTGTTTGTTTGTCACCGAGTTTTCAGACGTGGTGTACTTTTCCTCTGTTGAGTCCCGGAGCTCTGTCCGATATTGAAGAAGATCCGCGTTTCAATTACTGATTGGTTGTCCCTTAATCTGGTTTTGTTTTTGGATGTAATCATAAGGATTAATGCAAGATGATAAAGTAGCTTCGATTACTTGCTTGGATCCTAGATCGATTTATAGACTTTGAGTAGATTAATTGGCGACTGATTTGATTTAGTCACGATTAAGGAGGAGGAAATAATTCTCAATGTTCATAATATCTCAAAAAATGGTGTCATAATCTGAATGATGAGTTCAATAAAATAATTGAAACCTCCGCTACTCTCCAAACTTCTAGCAACTTATAAACATATATCAATCTAAAATTAGAATCTACATTATATAAAAATTAATAAAAGATAAAGTTAAGCTTATACCTATGTCAGGGTTAATGTTTATATATCATTTTATATTTTACATATATTATATTTGCAACGGGTTTAGGTTGGGGTATAGCATTCCTAACTCCAACCTAAACCAAACCAAGTATAAATCTCAGGCCTTACCCAAACTGAAATCTGATCGAACAGGTAAAATTCCACTGATTTGTGTAGTGTTTGGAAAGAAGAAACCAGCTGTTCTGCAACAAATCTATTTGGGATTTCATTACTATAATTTCTAAACAAGTCATTCAACAACAAACCTACTTATACAAAAACAACAACAAAAAAAAAAAAAAAGAAAAGAAAAATCTGTTCTGCTGCATGCAAATAGAACATAAAAGAACTACCGCCATATCAGTCTCATCAATCTTAAGCAGCTGTACACGGCCAAGCCACCCAAAAAAAAAAGCCAAGGGAAATAGAGGGAAATGCAATTAGTTGTCCCAGTAGTTCCTCAGCTGAGAGAGATGCAGAAGCAGCTCGTCTCTGCCTAAACCGGTGATGCTACTAGTCATGATCCATGGCGGATGCTGTCTGTAGCTCTGTCTCATCAACTCCTGGAAATCCCTTATGTTCTCGTCGGGCCTTCTTCCTTTACCCCCCTTCGACTTATCGCATTTCGTGAACACAAAAGTGATTGGTATCTGTAATATACAACAAAAAAGTGCAAAAGAAATACACACAAAAGAATGATCTGAACCTCCGGACAACTTGGATAAGACTATCCACTGAAAAGAAAAAGTAGTTGAAACACTTTCTAGCTGCATACATCATTGCGTCCAAGCCAATTGGCACAATCAAGATCTATCTTCTGAGGTGGAACACTAGCATCTATCAGTAGTAATACAGCAACAAGAGTTTCTCTGTTCAAGAAGAAGCCTTTCGTGAACGAAGACCAATCCATTCTGGCAGATTCTGAGGCATTAGCAAACCTGAGGGGGACAATGACTATAGTTAGACGTGGGGCTTCATCCTATGGCATAAATATCTACAATGGATGATCCGATTACAAAGGAATACTCTTGTAGTCACCTTTGAACATTGGAAAAGACTATGGGGGCGGAGGGAATAAAACATCAGTTGATATATATCTATGTTGGATCACCCAGATACCGATATTTTTTGGTACCGTAACAAAATTACGATATGTCATTATATCAATGATATATTGCATTATATTGGCCAAAAGGATAATGATAGAAATATCGATATTGATATTTCATCCACGGACGGGACAAAATGTGGAAAAAAATTAGTCAGCTTCTGGGAAGCCCAGAAAGGGAGAATGTAACATAAAGAATCTGACTTCCTCATCTAGTCTTGCCTCGCAAATGTTCATAAAAATGTTTGACTGCAGCTTATGTAGAAAACTCTTAACAGCAAAAGAAGGGGTTTGCATTAAATAGTGTATGGTTAGTTGGAGCAATAACGTAAATGATTTTTGTGGACTCATTCCCGTTCTACTACTTAAAGCTCCAATTATTGATTTTTTATCTGAAAAGGAAATGAAACTGAACGAGGATGTTAAGCCATTCTTAAATGTCTACCTAACATGTTGAATCCTTGTCTTCCTCATCGTCATAACAAGAAACCACTACGTCATAATGAAGAAGCGGTCGTCAGTAATCCCCAAATGCGTATTAGTATCACATAGAAGTCCAATAACACCAAATATCAACATCAAAATGCACACGAACCTAACTCAGACCACGTGAGGTCAACTACATAAAGAAAATCAGTTGAACAAAATTTCCTAATCCATTATTCTCCAAATATATAGGGTGAGTTTTGACATAACAATGAGATTGATTCATTGTAATCTAAAGATTATGGTTTAAAGCACAGAAACAATATCTCTACTTCGTAAGACTGCGTACATTTTGACCCTATCAGAAACCCATAATGTGAAAATCCTTCTGCGTTGGGCCACCGTATTATTCTTCAAATATATGTCATGCTTATCTAACCTTCAAATGAAAACTAGCACGCAGTTAGTGAAATTCAACTCAACTTTATGGCATACAATGACTGGGGATTTCTTCAAACAAACGCTCAGCATTATCAATACAAAATGTCCCGTGGAAAAGTATCCACTAAAAATGGCTATTTTCACGGCGTAACTAGCAAAAGGAGCATCAACTGATGTATGGAAAATGTGAAAACACATAGGCAGCCATCCGGATAACAGCAATAGCTAAATTAGAAGGGACTTTAGCTCTCTTTTAAGACTCAATATAAGCTATAGTCAGTTTTCCTACTAGAAAAAACAAAGCCTGCATAAAATTTAAGTCATTGGATACATTGATGAAGGCCACACTATAATCAGAGTAGCCTAGTGCATGAGGCATCTCATATTGCGAGTTTGGGAGGTCAAATATACGTAGTTTTATCCTCATACTATGCATAGAATAGGAGTCTTATATTATTTAAACCTGTGGACTTTATGTCACAATTAAAAACCATACTGTTACAACAAGGATCAGGATTAAGCCTACATTATGCTCCACAAACCTAAGTTTATCTAATCAGACCATTGATTCAAGCGAGAATAGAACTTGCTAAAATAGCACAAACCATCACTAACTACTCTGGGATCAGACGTGTGCAACAGTAGTTAATAGATAAGCTACATTATGCACTCGCCGCATACAGCTGATTCATAGTATCACAATTCAAGATTGGCATAGTGGCATGAATAATAAAAGCTTGAAATTTTGAACTGAGAATCAGACTTTGGAAAGGTTTGATATGAAGCAAATCAAAAGCAATGGACAGACACCTTTTCATCAGCAGTATCCCTTCAATAACAGATATTTCTCTTAGTTGGCCATAGAAGTACGCACCCCATCTTCTTTCTCTAGGTAGTGTTAGCTAGACACAATAATCAAAGTAATTGATTTTCCTCCTCCACATTTTCATGTTGATCACAGCACCACAAAGTTGATGCCAACCCTTCTCAAGTATAGCAAAATGCCTCTTCGGTAAATGGAACAGTCCACTACGCAAGCCCCTTATTCCTAAATGGAGGAAGCCCACCATTCAAAAGTAACCAGGGTCATGAAACCACCTAAGGAATCCCAAGAAGTGCAATCAACAATCAGCAATCTACTAAAAGCACTCCCATTGAACCGTTGAAATAAGTATCTAAATCAAATATAGAACTAAGATCAAAAAGCATACTACACTGGACCGTCAAAAGAAGTGGCACAATCTAAATATAGAATCCTAAATAAAAAAAAAATCACTATATCGGGCTGCCTATATTTAAAGTTGATTGTACAACTTTTAGACATCGATGAAGAAAGTGACTTACTTTAGACATTTATAAAAGAGGTGTTTTTGTTAAAACAAGAAACCAATTCGCTTTTCTCTCTCCTACCCCTCTTTTCTTTGTGTGAGAGCCCATTTTTTTCATCACTATAGCTTCTCTTCTCTTCCTCCATCTAGTAGGGTTTGCCGCCACTGCCACCACCACCTATCCTATTTTTCTAGAATTTCTAGAAGTGTTTTGCTCTATTATTATGCCGATTTGAAATTTTCAACTAAACCCCTCTTGTTATTGCTAGAATTTTAGTAACAATACATTGTTGTTATGCCCCTTTAAAGCAAAGTAACAATTTCAATATACCACCATTGCGAGTAGGTTGAAAAAATATATTAAAATATTTTTTACAAAAACCTAACCAGAAAAATATATTAAAAAATATTATATAATTCAACTAAACAGTAAGTACAAGTAGTCCGGTGTGTTCCATGTTACTGCAGCGGAAGCGGATGTCTAAATTTAGAACGATAGTATAGACAATCTAATTTAGACATTTTGAATGGATGGTTCAATGGGAGGGCTCTAAAATGCATTACCTCGAATCACCCCCTTACTTATTCAAACCATCAACAGCAAGGGAGACCATAGCACACTCAAGAAACTTTTAACAGGGCAGAGCGACAAGATCAATTTGTGATATAATAACTGATTAGCAAATCCCTTTGACCTGTTGACAGCTGAAATAAACATTGAACTGTCTTAGACAATAAATTTGACAAAATAAAAAGAGAGACTGGTAGAAAAAGGGGAGATGGTAAGCCTGTAACACTGAAATCAAAAATGAATTACTTGTGAAAATACTAGGGGGTCCCTAATTTTGATTCGTTTAGACCTTATAAACTCGTGGAAGCAAAATATATTAGAATATACAATATACATAAAGTATATTCTGTACTAGATATAAATCAAAATAAATATTCATAGTTAATTGCAATATTAAAATAAATCTGAAAAGTAAAAAAATTAATACAAATTTTGATAACGAAGGAAAACTCCGCTAACAAATAGTTATCAAATAAAATCTTCCAAACTTTTATAGCCAATAAAAGCAATACACTAAAAAAGTCAACTTATAGCTCGAGAAGTATAGATGCACTAAGTCTTAACTTAATTTACTATCAACTTGTGATACTTACACATAAACTTCTTGGACTTGCTTGTAGCAGCGGAACCAAACACCTTCTGGTTCTCTTATCGATCTTGTTTCACTTACAGTAGAATCTCTAAACACTACTAAATCTTAGTGTCTACACCGCCAAAGTTCCCAAGGAGGGCTTACAAGCTAGAGCTAGTATGTAAAATAATGGAAAAAAGTTATCTCAAGAGTTAGGATCTTAGTTTTCTCAATCAAAAGATGGTTATTTACTTTCATCAAAGAGAGCTTTGAGGTTGCAGCCTTTATGCATAATTTTTCATTATAATTAATGAATGGATGTGAGGTATTTATAGAGAATAATAGAAATTGCGTCAAAAACACGGAACATTTAAAAAAAAGTGCCTCAACGCACATGCGCCGAGTAAATGTATGCATTAGGCGTAGGAGCTTTAGCAAGAAGTTCGTGCCTCAATACACGCACGTCACTCAGGCGCACATTAGGCACGGACATTCTGGATAAATTGAGATAATGCGCCACTCGAGGATACTTTAAGTGTGGGCATTCTGGATAAATGACGCTCATGCGCTGCTTCAGTGCAGGTATTTAGGTAAAAATACGCTCATGCACAAATTAAACTCAGGTCAGGCATGAATATTGGGAGATAGTACATTTGTGAACAATAGGCATGTATCTAATTTATGTCTTCACTAACACTTGATAATTTTTTTGAATACCTATTTATCGAATCACAAAATATGTCAATATAAAATATTTCTAGCAATCTCTCCCTTTGTCAATTCCGTGACAAAACTCCTTATATATAAAAAAGAAACTAAAAACACATGAATCACAAGTTTAGACACTACCGAGATAGAATTATTATACATAAAAATCTGCTCCTAGATAAATGATTGACGACACTAATACATTGAACATTAGAAGACAATAGCTCTTGTTTTTCCTAATCAAATATGGTTAATGCAATTACAGGAAATATATGCAAAAATAAAACAGTAGGAATATGGCAGTATATAAGAAATATAATTAAGGACAATGTATGGAACAATAAGATTAATTATAAACCACATAAACCAATAATACAATACTCTACTCCCCAAAAAATATAATACTTGACTCCCCTAGTCCCTTATAAGTTGACTCCCCCAATTTCTTTACTACTCCCTCTTTTTGTCACAAGTAACCAAAGGACATTAGTCAGCATAAGGACGGACATTAATTGGCATAAGAGTGATCGGCATAATCATGGGCCCTTATAGATAGGAGCTCGTCAAAGATGCAGTTCATGCACCCCCCCCCCTCACATATGCCTCTTGGGCATCCAATCGGGTGTTAAGCCGCCAAAAAACCTCAAGGACATGGGACTCCATCCAATCTTGATTAGCTACAATCTGAGATATGTTGGCATTCGTGGTGGCCAGCTGTACAATCATATGTGAGAGCTAACCCATGATAACAGAGGAGGATGAGGAGGACAAAGGTGGCTTAGAAGGACCAAGAGAAGAGTGAGACGGTTTGACATTCAAATTCGATTCATCCATCTAATCGTGAACATCAGGGGAGTGACATCAGCTGTGCACCTAGCTTTGCTCACAAGTAGTGTGATTAATGTGTTTCTCAGGAGACACAAGAGGAAGATCAGGAAATGACATCCCAAGACCCAAAATCAATCGCTGAATAAGACAACCATGGGGAAGGTTTTTGTCTTTCTTACTCACAAAAACATAAATCATATGTGAGCAAAGGTAAGAACAGAGATCAATTGACCTTCCAAGAAAGAAAGCATATAAAAATAAAGTCTTATCAAGATAGAGAGACATAGTGTGTCACACGAAAAATATTCATAAGTATAATCCGACAAACTACAAGCCGACGGGCTTATAGTGTCTAGGCCACCAACATTCTAAGGAAGGGCTTATAAGCTGGAGTTAGTGTATAAAATAATGGAGAGAAATAGGAAAAGAAAACCTTGATGATTTATCCCAAGAGCAAGAATTTTGGTTTTCTCAATAAAAAAATGGCTATTCACTTTAATCAAAAAAAGCTTTGCGGTTGTAGCTTTTATGTACACTTTTTCGTTACAATTAATGAAAGAAAGTGAGGTATAAATAAAGAATGGTAGAAAATAGGTCAAAAAACATACGGCCTTTTAGAAAATAATACTCCAATGCATGTGCACCGAATAGGCATGCATTAAGCATAAAAGCTTTAGCAATAAGCCCTAATGCACATGTGCCACTCAAGCATACATCAAACATAGGCATTTTGGATAAACTGAGCTCATGCGTCGCTTGGATGCATCTCGAACATGAGCATTCTGGATAAATACGCCCATACACTTCTCGGGCACACGCTAGGCATAGGTATCCTGTTCAAATATGCTAATACGCAAATCAAGCTTAGGTTAGGTGTGAATATTGAGAGATGGCACATTTGCAAATAATAGACGTGTATTCGGCGGGTCTTTACTGATAATTGAAAAGTTTTTAGAATATTTGTTTATCGAGTCACAAAATATGCCAATACAAAATATTCTTAACAATTTAGATTCTTTGGGAGGCTATTTGGATGACTTATCGTCTGGTTACAAATGGACTTAGCAGCATTTGGTTAACATCATAATTTATTCAAGCGATAATGTGATTAAATTTCAAGCATCAACCCGATTAATAATCCATATAATCAAAGTCAAAACAAAAACAAAAACCAAAATAAAGAGAGGGAAGAAAAACGAAGGACTCACCCATAACCTGGCAAATCCACAAGATACCAACTTTTGTTAACTAGAAAATGATTTATAAGCTGAGTTTTTCCTGTAAAAATTAGAAACCAAAACGATAACAAGCTGGCCATAGAATTCCGAATGATAAATCATCTGAATTTTATCAATGAAGAATTAATACCTGGTTTCTTAGAGGTCAAAGCAACCTCTTTCTTGCGAACAAGATAATTGATTAGGGAAGATTTGCCGACATTGGACCGGCCTAAAACGGCAAACTCCGGCCGGTGATCTTTTGGGCAATCTTTGGGTCTATTGCTGCTTTTCACGAACTCGACCTCCTTAATCTGGGCGTGGCCGGCGTCAGGCCCGACAACAATATTAGATCCGGGTAAGATCATTTCTTCGGAAACCTCTTCTGGGTTGACCCCCGGAGGCACGAAAAGCACAGTTCTGATAAATTTGGCGGTCTCGGAGAGAGAAGGTGTCGCCGCCGCCTTTGATGCATGGTAGCGAAAGTAGAGGTTCGAAATTGATGTGGTGAAGACAGGAAGTGAGCTATGGAGAGGGAAACAGGCATTTCTATGAGGTGGAGATGGTGTCAATGACGAAACAACTTGAGGGCTCAAAAGACGAATTCTCGGTAGCATTGTCAGCAATTATCCCAATTCGGCGTTGGTTTTGCGTCGCCGGAGCTTACTGAACTCAACTCGCGAAATTCACAACCAAACACAATGAAAGGAAACAGGAAATTAAATTAAACTGCACAAATATCTTCTAAGCTAAGTTGAGATGTTCAACGGGAATAGACCGCCATTGAATGGAACGGCCCAACCGGTACGATTCAGCCTGTTGAATGCCTGGGTATGCGCAGTACAGAGCGAACCTCGCCAAGCCCACAACCCAACAGTAAAGGATGCATCCTATAAATATCTTCACCACTTTATGTATGTCCATGATGCCCGTCAAAGCATTTTAATCACCCTTCCGATTATGGTTTTTTCATTAGAAAAAAAAGGATTAATTAAAATGCGAGTATATGAACATTTGATATAACATCGGTGATTGTTGTTAAACTCTCATCACTACACTTAACCCAACGACAAAAAAGTTATAAATTATATCACTTTTAATCGGAGTTGAAACTCAAGCCAATTATAATAATTTAAAATTATTACTTTTTCTTTTGTAATAAATTGAATGAACTAAATTTGTTTAGACAGCAAGAATCACTTAATTTTATGACTTAGAATGATATTATTTTTCATGTTATTATGTTTTTGTCAATTTTCGTATCTGCAAAATTAAGTGATAAAAAAGGATTTCATATTTTTGTTCGTGTAATTTCGTTTTTAATATTTCGTACTAATGTAACTCTCGATCTGGATTATTGTATGTATTAAGGAAACACTTAATCTTTTGTGTCGAGTAGAATCGATGCAGGTTCGATCTCTATCTCCGATAATCTAAACCATGTATAACACAACTAAAAATAGGAGGTTAGAATATTTGTGAGATTCACTTTCTAATTTATTATCCGATACTTAAATTAAAAATCTTTCTCAACGAATAGAAAGATACGATAATGTGAAAAATATACGTGGATGCATTTTTCTAGGAGAATGGAGTGTGAGTGCGATCGACTGATGGGCGATTTAGTGATATGCCTGGTTAAGAGGCAGTTTAGAGAGACGGGGGACTATAATTTAGTGTCTGCCCATAGCAAGACACACGTCTAAGCCACCCAATGGTTAGGTGCACCCCGGAGCATAATCCTCTTTCTTTCTAAGCCATCTCCTAGTCGGGTGCGTTACTAAGCCCCCCTCAATCAATCGCACTCATACTCAATCTCCAAAAAATATGCATCCATGTATATTTTTAACATCATCGCATTTTTTTATTTGTTAAGAAAAATTTATAATTTGAGTGTTGGAGAAAAAATGGAGTGAGTTATACTAATCATTTGACCTCTTATTTTTAGTTGTATTGTACAGGACTCATATTATCGGAGACGGTGACCGAACCCGTTTGAATTCGACTCGATATAGAAGATCTGATGACTCCTTAATCCGTACAATAATTTAGATCCATAAATATATTATTGGTACCGTCTGTGAGAAATGACTGAAAAATCTATCACCACAACTACAAGAATAAACACGGTCAGCATCCTGGGCATGAGCCAATGCACCAGCTAGACACGTCATCACCCAGGGCGTTGACCCCTCCTCAGGTAGCCATATGGACGGACGACAGGCCCCAAGCGTACAAAT
>JAOVVI020011943.1:0-12436 GCA_028571085.2 Nepenthes alata | reverse complement strand
TTTCAGTCCACATACCAAAAAAAAAAAAAAAAGCTCTTTAATTTCTAATTGAAAGAGATTTAACAACCGATTTACCAATTATTGGTTGTTCTAGAACCGCTAAGCCTACGTGTTGTATTTGTTTAATGGCTACTTCTACCATGAATAATGTAAGTCATGGATGGTTGAGGACTTTCCACTTGTCCACTGTTCTTTCTTTTGCCAAGAATTGCCCCTCCAAGCCACAATGCATGATTCACTTCAGGCCCTTCTGAATCAAACTGCTTGAAACTGCTTGAATTATTTCCACTTGAATTTTGATGCTAGTAGCAGTGGTATTATTTATTTGGAGGGCTAGCAATGACATTATTTTTAGTGGTACGCTGATTTTAAACGCTGAACATCTTCTAAACAAGATTTTTCATTTCATTCATGATAAGATTAGTTCTTTACCTCTGACGCCAACTCTCATTCTGTTTGGAAAAGTAGGGTCTTCCTTTGCTTATAAATGCTCCTCAGAATACTCCTTAGCCTTTGGGATGAGAGTGGATCTTGGGGTACTGATCGAGGATAGTTGGACTCTTGAGGAATTTGATGCGATGGTTGTTGACTCTCTTTTTGATCAATTTTGCTTCTTTTGGGTTTATGTGGAATTTTGACAGAGTATCAGGGGCCTGCACCGCACTGAGTACGGTGCAAAGCTTGCGCCGTAAATCTCGATTGTCAGGATAAAATTGGATGGCTGAACTTTTTTCTTTTTTTAATTTACAAACAAAAAAAAAAGAAAAAACTGGACGGTCTTCGGTCGTTGGATTTCATCCAGACAGCCGAAGCTGTGCTGCCCAAGGCACTACATCCCTTTTGACAGTGTTTATAATGTCATTATTGAGTCGGGTTACTATTTTTTTGAGGGGATTGTGATTTAGTATTGTGTTGCTTGGACATTTTATTTGCGTAGACTCATTTTTTAAAAATTATATATATTATTATTTACGCAAAAAAACTAGTTCACGGCTCACCAGGAATCTGCTTCTTCCCTTTTCCCCTTTCCACCTCTCTCGTAGGTAGTTCTTACTAAAACTTTGGGTGGCACTTACTATCAATGGCACTTGATTGAAAGGTAACGATTTACTATTACTTATGCCAAACAAACAGAACCTAATAGGACCAAACTATCATGCCCATTGAACTATATTCTTCCCATACATGCCCTCATTAGAAAAACATTGACGAAGTAATAAAATTGTTTTCATATATTTTAATAGTTACAGGTTCAAATTATAAAAATAAATATATTACATAATATAAGGTTAGTCTACATATAATAATTTTATATTGGTACTGATGGGGATTGTCATAAATGGGCCGGCCCAACATGAAGGCCCATGGACAAGTTGGGTACCCAGGGGATGACAGCCCACTGCTCGTTACCATACTCTAGAAAAAATTGGTTGTAACCAGTCGGAATGAAGGGAGAAAACTGGCAGCCAACTAGTACATCCTTATCTTTCCAGACAGTTTAGGGCAATTATCACCGATCAATAAGTTCGAATCGCTTGCCAGCGTTATAAATATCCCTTCACTCCCGCGAGCAAATGGAGAGAGAGACAAGTACACAGAAGTGTAACTCTCTGTCCAAAAGAGATTTTTCACAATTCTTGCTCTCAAGTCGCTCATTGTCGAATGCATCACCTTCTCCAAAGTCGTTCTGCGCCTAACGCAGCCTCCGATAAAAACACTATTCTTATTAAAATGCATCTCTTATCCTTACATCTTTATATTTTCTAAAAAAGATTATTGTTTGAACGTCGGAGGATATATCGGGGCACGAGTCCCGCCAATCCTTTTACCTTTTATTTTTTGTTGTGGTGTACAAGATCTAAGCAATTTGGAACAGAGATCGGACCTGTTTTGTTCAACCCGCCGAGGAAGATCCGAGTAGTTCCATAATTTGTCGTCGATCCGGATCCAAGACGCATCAAGTACAATATTTTTCTAGTCATTATAAAAAGTAAAAATTTCATGTGCTATACTATTCTTTACACAGTGATTCGTAAAACACATCTTTTAAGTACGTACTAACCCTGAAGAACAATCCATCTGTTACCGTAGTCCTAAATAGCAAAAAATTAGCCTAGCATTTTAAGGATTATTGAAATTTTTTGGGTGTCATGCATTTATAATCTGCCGTGTTCTAAGACACCAGAACGATACTGCTTCTTACGTCAATTGCCAATGATGAAACAGGCTGAAGGACTCTACACTGAGCTTAATATGCCATCCTCTTACGACTACGTCCACGAGTGCTGTAGGTGCATCTCAAAGTCATGGACAAGCCAAGGTACACATTGCTATTGGTAAATCTAATTGTGATCCATCTCTTGCCTACTTTATCCGTAAGACTTTACCCGGTTTAAACTATTTATAAATAGTCAAAATTTTCATATTAATGTATTTAGAGTGCAAAAATGTCAGAATTAATGTTTAAAATTCCTTTCTTAAGGATATAAAATTAATTTCTCCCCATCTACTTTGAGATTCTAAGTGATCAGCTCATAGTTCTTTCGTGAATAGTTACTAGGGATCATCCCTAACATGACGCTTAAGTCGTTAGCTCGTAGTCTTTTCATGAAATTTCTAGTAAAATGTGCAGTTGGAGCAAACCTCGCATGGAACATTCTGACAATTCAAAAAGTAAAAAATAATACTTTAAATAACAATAAGACTTACAAACAAGTGATCCAAAATCTAATAAAATGTAGCTGCTTGAGCAACACAATAGGTAGTTGCACAAAATATTGTCAAAATGCTAATGCATAAGAAAAGCTCTAGCGGTGGCTTGTTTTCTACATAAACCAGATATAGTCATGCACGATGGATTTAGTTACAATGCCACGGCGTCGGTATAAGCAGACGAGAATTAATAATAATTAAATCAAAAGAAATTTTTTTATAAATGGTTAAAACCCATAACTCAAATATTGGCTTGGACTTGCCAAACCCATAAGAACCAGAATAATATAATATCGACAAATAATAGCAAATATAAGATTTGACGGAACTGACTTCCTATCTAACCTTCAAATAAATTATAATAACTCGACAAATCTAAAGCTATACGCAAAAAAAGAAAAAAATAATATCCAATAGATGTCTAAACCATTACAATATAATACTGTTGTTGCGTCCTGGGTTTCGGGGCCCAGTGCAACAAAGATGTGTAAGGGGGTGAGAGATTGTGAAGAGGAGAAATGGACACCGGATTTTACGTGGAAAGATTCCTCTTTCTTTTGGAAGTTCTCTCTCTTTTTCCTTTGTCTGGAATAATCTTCCTTGGAAAAGGGGAGTCTCCTTCGTTCCTCCTTCCCCCTCAAAGAGGAAGAAGCCCCTGAGGCAAGAGCCCCTGCTGGGCATTTATAGGCGGAATGGGCCGTTGGGATGAGTACAAGTGGCAGCCATCGCACAGTCGAGAGGCCGCCCGCCTGCTTTGCGGGCTGTGCGTCAGGTGTGCCTGCCACTTGCTCTGCTGATACGGCGTGTCAGGGACACCTGTCGCCAGCCCATTGGATGGGCGTCTGTTCTGAATATATGGCGTGCCAGGGACGCTAGTCCAGCTGATACGGTGCATCAGAAGCCGTTTGATCCTCATGATGGCGCAGTTGCTTAGTTGGCACTTTCGGCCGTGTATGGGATAGTCTTTGTCTTCGTGTGGCGTGCCTTGTCTCTTTGTGAGTTCGCGGACTCGTTGAAGAAGGCAGCTCTCGGAGGTTCTTTATGTAGAGTCCTCGGGTCTTCTTGACTTCTCGGACCCATTCGAGGTTTGGCAGCGCTTCTCGGGCTCTCGGTCCTTGGGCCATTGGTCTTCACTTTGGGCCTCTCAGGACGCCTGGTGCTCTTGGTTTGTGGGAGTTTCCTTGGGTCTCTTGTTTGGGCCGTACTTTTATGGGCCATTGCATTGGTGCCCAACAATATTATTATATAAAATTTTATATTAAAGTAAGACACCCTTTTTTCTAAGTATAAACAAAATAATGATTAATAACTCTTAGGAATATGTAATATAGTTTACAAAAATAATTTAATGGAGTTAGATTTATGTCTGATTATAACATCTCACAAGATCCATGCTTCTTGCTATGGATTTCATTTGCTGTTCCAATTGTGGAACGCTGCGTTTTTGAACGCCTGAAATACATATCATTGACCGATTTCCCGCCATTGCAACACCAACAAAGACCACCAAAACGGCAAAATTAGGTGCTAATGATTAGGCTCATTGTCTACAATCATAGATCTCAATGTTGCATCTCCAAGTCTCCCTCCTTTTCTCTGTCTGGTCACCTCAACACTCGCTCGCTCTCTCCAATGAAAGCCAAAAATAACTGGAAGACTAACCATAGCTTTGTTCAATCCAATCCTATTCTCTCTCTTATTGAAAAATGCAATTCAATGATCCAATTGAAGCAAATTCAAGCGCAGATGATAGCTACTGGGCTCATCTTAGACGGGCTCTCCTCAAGTCGATTAGTCGCGTTTTGTGCCATCTCTGACACCGGTGATCTCAACTATGCTGACAAAATTTTGAGATTTATAGACAACCCTAATGTGATCTCGTGGAATTTGGCAATTAGGGGGCATTCAGAGAGTGAGAATCCTATCAAAGCTATTCATTTATACAAGGAAATGCAAAAGAATGGTGGGTCTAGGCCTGATAACTATACGTATCCTGTGCTGTTTAGGGCATGTGCTCGTTTGCTACTGAAATGTATGGGTAATCAGATTCTTGGGCATGTTTTGAAAGCGGGTTTTGATGCAGACATTTTTGTATGCAACGGAATAATTCACATGCTGGTGTCATGTGGTGATTTGGTGGCTGCTCGAAAGGTGTTTGATGAAACGCGTGAGAGAGATTTGGTAACCTGGAATACTTTGATCAATGGTTACGTACACGGTGGGAAAGCGTGGGAGGCGCTGAAATTCTATGAGGAAATGAAGGTGGAGAGAATTAGGCCTGATGAGGTAACAATGATTGGGCTGGTTTCGTCGAGTGCACAATTGGAGGATTTGGATCGTGGGAAAGAATTTCATTTCTATATTCAAGACAGTGGGTTAGATTTGACTGTCCCTCTTTGTAATGCGCTGATGGACATGTATGTTAAATGTGGAGATATTGAGGCTGCGAAGGCCCTATTTGATAATATGAGAAAGAAAACCATGGTCTCATGGACAACAATGGTTGTGGGATATGCCAAATTCGGATTGTTGGATGTGGCAAGGAAGCTTTTTGATGACATGCCAGAGAAAGATGTTGTGCCCTGGAATGCCATGATTGGAGCTTATGTCCAAGCCAAGCTCAGTAAGGAGGCTTTGGTCTTGTTCCACAAAATGCAGGCCACGAATTTAAGGCCTGATGAAGTGACCATGGTTAACTGCTTATCTGCGTGCTCACAACTTGGGGCACTTGATGTTGGGATATGGATTCATAGGTATATTGAAAGAAAGAAGCTTTCTCTGAATGTTGCCTTAGGAACTGCTCTGATTGACATGTATGCCAAATGTGGTCACATTAAAAAAGCACTTCAGGTTTTTGAGGAGATGCCTAGAAAAAATTCATTGACTTGGACCTCAATAATTGGAGGTCTTGCCTTTCATGGAAATGCTTCTGACGCATTATCACATTTCTCAAAAATGATTGATAATGGATTGGTTCCAGATGAGATCACTTTCCTTGGGGTCTTATCAGCTTGTTGCCATGGAGGGTTGGTTGATGAGGGTCGTAGATATTTTGCCCAAATGATCTCCAAATATAATCTTATCCCCAAGCGAAAACACTACTCTTGCATGGTGGACCTATTGGGCAGGGCAGGTTTACTAGAGGAGGCAGAAGCACTTATCAAGAGCATGCCTATAACGGCAGATGCTGTGGTGTGGGGTGCATTTTTCTTCTCATGCCGAATGCATGGAAACATGGTGATGGGGGAAAAAGCTGCTTGGAAATTGCTTGAGTTGGATCCTGATGATAGCGGTATATATGTTTTGTTAGCGAACATGTATGGGGAAGCAAAAATGTGGGAAGAGGCTAGGAAGGTTAGGAAAATGATGAGGGAGAGTGGGGTTGAGAAGACTCCTGGTTGTAGCTCAATTGAAGTTAATGGCATTGTCAATGAGTTTACTATAAGAGATAAATCTCACCGTCAAAGCGACCAGATATATGAATGCTTGATACAACTGATGAAACACCTAAAGCTTTCTGAAACTATTTGGATCCCATCCGCTGGATAGATCTCTTTGTTTAACTCCGATGCTCAGCAGTGAGTTGTGGTGGTAAGTTTTTGTCACTAGCATTTATTTGAAGTATGCCATTATAAAAGGTGATCCGGATTTCGGAAGCTTCAATGAAGTAAATTGTTATATTGCCTTTCCAGTGATCTATTACATCCCCGTTGCTATAGTGGCTCTGATGTGGCATGATCCAGTTCACTTGGAACCGTTTGACTAGGTGAACATTGATGATTATGCTTCCTTGGTTATGTTGGAGATACATCGTATTTTAAGAAAGGTCAACATGAATAGTTGTTCTTCTAGGTATATCTGATGATTCATATATTGGTTTTTCCAATTACAAAGAAATGCCCGGCCCTCACTGTTCTGTCATCGGGCAAGGGGGTTCGTTGTACATTGTGGTAAAAAATCCCTCCCTCAGAAACTTTGGATCAGTTTAAATCGGCTTATGTGGGGAAGGAGTCAAACTCTCAACCACAGACTCACCTGCGACGATCCAAGTCGTCCATACCGAATATGCTGCACACTTGCAGGTATTGTGCATATATTTGCTTGTACATGTTGCAATAGGAAAGTTCCTTTTAGTTACAGTAGGTATCACCCAAGATTTTAATCGGGCAGTGCATGGAAATTCTTCTTTAACTTTGTTTCAAACTTACTACTTCAATTTCCTTTATTTAGTTTTTCCTTAGTAGGTTCCTAAACCATCGTTCACTATGCGTCAACAATGTAATATTCTAAATTTCAATTGTATTTTGAGATTCAGCAATCACTTTCTCAGCTGGTGCACTGCTTTCTGAATAATGATGCTGACTAAGAGTGCTAGCAGCTCATTCATTTCAACCAGCAATAAACATCAGAAGAGTGCATTGTAACTAGATTTTGGTTCAAACTAATACAATCTGATTCCACCATATTATGCAAACCTTGAAGTTTTCTGCATTTCAATCCCTCAAATTTATTATGTGACTCTGCACCACAAAGTTATCTAGTTTAGCACAAATTTTCCATGTAGCCCTTGCTCCAAATGCGAATTAATCTTTATTGGTAATCCCTGATCAATTATCTTAGGTCCAGTACAAATCATCGCTGTGCTTTGGTGCCCATCGCTGTCGCATGGACAACTGATGTCTCGTGGGTGCCAACCTTTCCCAGAGGAGACTCTGCATGTTTCTATCACGAAGTTGCCCAACGGAAGTATTGTCCCTCATCCAAACTGATATTAAAGTTGCTTTTATTAGTGAATGAGATAGCAGCTCTAGTGTCATCATTTGCTCTAGCTAATGGAGCAATCATCAAAATGGATTGTCGAGCATCTATTAAAGCTTTCTTCTCAATTTTCTCAGGTGGATTACTGTGTTTGGAGATTTCGTAATTGGTCTTCACTAATTGGGCTGCATTTCTACTTTATTTCTCGGAGATTTGGTAAATACTATAGATAATGTAGTACTAGCTGCAGAACATTGTCAATTTTTATCAGATTATGTCCTTGTGATTAGTATCTCTAGTGGTCATAGTATGCATATGCACTTACATATATATTCTTTATTGTTGATTTTCTGATAAAATTTTCTGTTCAGCCGTCTCATACTGGCTTGCTGCTTCTAGAATCTGAACAAACTTATCTTTTGATAATATCACTCACTTTGTCAAGTGATTAACTGCACATTAGGAGCAAGAGCATCCATTTGGACCAGCTTTTTGAGACAGCATGATGATCTACTTGTTTACCTTTATTTATTTCTTTTGTCGTGTAAAGAGCAGCACTGCGATAATCTCGGATCACTCCCCCTTGCTTTCTTTTAGAGAATGGGATGCTTGGATTTCAGGTTTCAGCATTCTATGGTTTACTAGTAGCTAGTCTTCATATTAGTTTTGTAGCAATTTTGCATCTCAGCTTTAATACAAGGTGCGATATCGAGAATTTTTAACATGATAAATAAATAGAGTGCCTAAGAGCGTTTGATCCATACTCTTTGTTCAAGATGTCCCATGACGTTATTTTTTTTTTTAATTATTTGGCCAACACCTTCATGTTATTAACCAGTAGATAAAGTTAGAAGGCAAGGCATGTTAATTTTTTGTTTCTACCCAGCTGTAGCACCTTACGCCTTACAAGATATCTGTTCAGTGGGTTAATTCTGGAGATTTTCAATTCAACTTAGAAGCGAGAGTCATGGCATGACCCACTTATTAATGATAGTTGTCTCTTTATTCTTCTTGCCTCTTCAGTCGACATTATTTTGTACATTGAAGCTTTACTCATTCCTCTGGTGCTGTGATGAAGTTATTTTGCCAAACTAAAGCTCAGGAAATTAATTCATTCGGAGGGTTTTCCTTGCCTGGCCTGCAGGTGAAGTGAGAATAATGAAATCATGAAAGGTTACTATTCTTATTTGTGACATTTGCTTTGTCCCAAAGCAAAGTGTTGATTATCTTATAAACCAGCTACCTTGGTGCCTTCCCAAGTTCTTGGCCACCCTAAAAGCAAGCCTGGCCCCTGGGTAGGCCCCTCTGGCAAGGTACAGCTGTGATTGCTTAGAGCTATCTATAATTTATATTTTGGATGACGTTATATAATAATCATTTTGAAGCAGGAATTTTGGACGCTAATTGACACAAGAGTTGTGAGCAAAAAATTTCAGTAATTGTCGCAATATTGTAGTGAATTGCTGCCATTGAAGTAAATCTTTGTGAATCTTGCGGGTTTGTTTTCCTTTCACTTTCTTTGCTTTTCGGTGATTGTTGTTGTAAAAAGGGCATGATTTAGGGTGTAAAGTAATGCCAATTGAATTGCGTCCAATTTGATTCATTAGTTAAAAAATATTTTAGAATTTGTGATTAGCATGAAATTTTGGCTAATCACTCATTATGGTGTGGGGTTTTTTTTGTAACTATTAGTTATTTCAACACCATGGTGCGTGATGTTTGAATATTAGCTCGAGGCTTTCGCCATGACCCTTCTTACATCTATGAATTGATAACCATTTTTCGATTAATCTAATCTCCTCAGGCTGTCGTAACTACGGTCCAAACTCAACCCCCGTGAAAGAATATTACAGATTAAAACCTTGGTTTTTCAGGCATTGGATTTTCAACACCATTTTCGTTGATTTTTATGCCATCAAATGTGGCCACCACGTTATCATGCTCGCTTGCTCTCTCTCTCACTCTCTCTGTGTTGCGTGTCGATTAAGAAGAGTTTTATGGATTAATTATACACGGCAGTGGTCATATACTCATTGCCTTTCTCTTTTCTCTCTTTTGCCTTCGGGAAACCTTCACAGACTACTAAAAGGCAAAGAAGAATCTGGAATGCTTTGCTTCGTTTTTGCTTGCACGCTAGGCTGTGCTCCTCCTCCATTGAAATCATTTAGTCTCTCTCTCTCTCTCCAACCTTTTCATGCTGGTTAGGACTAGCAGTACTTTGCATCCTTCATTTTACATATATATTATGAAATACATCTAATAAAACTAGCGTTATGTGACATGAAAGTTACAAACTTATGTCATAAAGACGACCTTTTACATAATTTTACGTAAGATTGCGTAAAATAGACGTAAATTGATCAGATCATTATCCGAACTCTATATATAATGGCAGCTTTACAACTGAACTATCCTTACAAATTTGTCACTTCACTTTTGGCCTCTTTGTCCACAATTCAAGCCTCGTAATTTTTCACCTTTTCTTAGGGTGTTGAATACTCTATATTTTTTGGCCACATGTGTATATGTCCGACATATTTCTTAAAGTCGGACTCGAACTGAGCAAGTCATGTGGGCGAGAAAAGGGTATTTGTTGGTTTTCTGGTTGAGTTATGCTTCCTTCAACCTCTTAATGATGATATGTCCATGGCGTCGCATGAGCTGATATAGTTGCGAGACAGCGATATGTCATAATTGACGCATGGCAAGAGGGTATGCCGAGCCGCAACCGGTGATGAGTGGGTCCATTCCCTCGGTGATTTTTGTCCGCTTGCTCTTTCGCCATTGGCTCGGAGGATTTAATCATTTTGCCTTTGGCTATTATGCCTTTAATTTTTGCTTCGGTTATTACTCGGTGAAATGATGCTGTCGCCGCCACGCCTTCTCCCTATCCGCGCAGCCACAATGAAGAAACATGTAAATAAATCTAAATACATAAATTATGCATTCGGCGTTCCATTCGACTGATGATTATTAGAAACTCTGACATAAATTCACTGCAGACTAATATCTGTCTTATCTACTAACTGATTCATTTTATAAAATTTGAGTTTTACTGATATAAAAGCTATAAGATTCAAAGTCAAAGAATCAGTGGGACCGAGCGGATCGAACCCAGGCATAGACTCTGCTTGTGTGAGAAATTGTGATTGATAAGTCGGGTTGAACCCAATAAGGCTAAAGTATCACACAAAAATTCATAATTGTGTCCGTATATAATCAGAATTGGGTTGATTCCGACCAATTTATGAATATTTTTATTATTTTTAATTATTAAAGAAGTATTTGAATATATAAAATATTTTAAGTAACATAATATTAAAAAATCATCTAAAATTATTATGGAAGAATATTTTTTTACATAAAAGTTACTGATTGTATAAAATATGATCGATTTAAATATTCTTTAAAATTGATAATTGTCTATAGCAAAAGAATTATGTTTATAAAAATTATAATTCAGACAAAGTCAAAAAATTTTATCTGTGATCATGTCTGATGTGCCTTTGATATCTAAGTTGTGGTACGGATTAGAAAATTACTTGATCTTACATTGTAGGTCGAGTTAGAGCGAGTTCGATCTTTATCTCTACTAAACTAAAATTTACGTAGTACAAATTATAAATGAGAGGTTAGAGAATTGGCAGTATTCATTCACTAATTTATCATCTGACGCTCAAATTAGTAATTTTTTTTAGAAAAATAACAAGACATAAGGAGGATCTGAAAGAATGCAATGATGCTTGTATATGAGGATCGTGAGAGGAGGCCTGAGCTCTTAGAGTTTGCTCGGTTGGGAGTGGATTAGAGAGGTGGAAGACTGGGCCCTTATGTGTTGTACTCGGTGAGTGACTCACTAAGATGTACTCTATGGGAAGTGACTCTTGCGAGGAGGAGAAAGAGCTATGTTGGGAAAGAGAGTTTGGTACTTTTTAGTTCATGTGTCTTACTTGAGGGTGACTTTTCATAGAAAATTTCTCGAGCCCTTATCCTGTGAAGGATGAGAAATTTATAGTACTTTGTAGAGAAGGTTTTGACGTCAAACTAATGATAGGTGTTCCGCTAGGATTCGGTGGCTGTTGGGGCGTGATGTCATCTTGTGATGGTTATATGACCATGGCTAGTGGTGGATGACAGGGGCCAAGTTGCTTCTCGTGTGGGTTGACTAAGCTACCGTTGGTCGGTGGGTACGACGATTCTCCATGGTTGGTCCCATCACCATTAGCTGAAAACTGTTGCGTCGATATCTTTTGCACTACCAGACTATTATCGTTGAGGTAGAGGGTGAATTTTATTGTGATTGGCTCATCTGCAGAGATTACCCCTTAACTCTGAGCCGATTAGATGGTTCCTGAGCCTTATTTGGTGTTGGGATTTGTTGGTTGCTAGATTGGTTTACGTTATAATTAGATGGGCCTATGTCGTAGTCGGACCCATCAATGTCTAAATTTAAAAATTAATTGGGTTTAAATTTTTGACTATATTTAATTATAATATTTATATATCTCAATTATTTTTTATATAGAGATTAAATTAAAAAGGTCAAATCAATCACACGATCAAATTTTAATTAGATATGCTACAAAGGTAAATTTCTCCACCCACTTTTAGATTTATTTCATTACCGAAAGAGGAAATGATAGACGTTATACCATAATTTTAAATCCGAAAAGAGATTTAATAAGGAAGTCATTCCAAACGAACCCCAACAGACAGCAATTGCCATCGGATGGATTTGGTCACCCTTTTCCCCAAACATTCTTCGCTCCTTTTCCACAAGTCTTACCCTCCTTTAATTAATTATTTTCTTAAATGTCAAAAATCTACGGTCCCACTCTAATATAATATTAGATTTTAATTTTTAAATAAATTATTATAATTTAATTATTTTAAAAATATAAAAATTAGTTAAAATTAATTATTAAATTATAATTATTTATTTTAAAATAAATAATTAAAATTAAAA
>JAOVVI020011942.1:0-12437 GCA_028571085.2 Nepenthes alata | reverse complement strand
GAATAGATTCTAATCCTTATAGGACCCTCCGTCAGACACTTATAGAACTTAAATCATTAAAATCCTACAGAAATTTGAGCAGAATTTCCTCTGCACCTAGATCAAAACCAAAAATACAACATGTATTAAACAATATGTACAAGCACACATCTAAATCAAATACCACAATCCATCCTACAACACACATAACACATGATCACAAATGCCATCCATGGTTTTATTTCTACAATCTTATCTACTACACCAGAATCCATAAGATAGATGCCATCTAGGACATGTACAAAATCCAAAGAAACAGGATAGCGGAAGTATCTATGTCCTTAACAGAATCTTGGGGAAGTAATAACAAAACATTCATCATAATATAACATAATTTTGCATTATCACAATATACATTGTTCATTTCAAGATGCTAGCTAAAGAATTCAAAATCCTTTGATCCACCAAAGTCCTTCAGGGTCCTTAAAACTTATGAGCTTTCCTTCTTCTAGTTGGATCTGACTTCGATCCTTTTTAGAATTTTGCTTATCTGGAGGGGAGAATAGAAAGCAAAGAGTGAGCTTAAGAGCTCAGCAAATGTACCCAAAATAGTGAAAACATACAGTTTTATATACATATGGAACATATACGTACTTTCAGAAGAGAACTTAAAAAGGGATGCGGAAAATTCATGCATGCAGGTGAGAGAACAGAAGCGTAAATACGATACAGAATACTATGAAACCTATTGTGGTGTAGAATACTAGAAAACTTATTGCGATGTAGAGTACCAGAAAACCTATTGCGATACAAAGTACCAGAAAACCTATTGCGATACAAAGTACCAGAAAACCTATTGCGATACAGAGTACCAGAAATTCTATTACGATACAGAATACCAGAAAACCTATTGCGATGCTGAGTACCAGAAAACCTATTGTGATGCTGAGTACCAGAAAACCTATGATTTCAAATCTTTAGTTCCTGATTCAGAATTCAGTTCGGAGTCCATATTTCAGAACCTTAACCTAGTTCTCGATTCAGAGTCCATATTTTAGAACATTAACCTAGTTCTCGATTCAGAATCCATATTTCAGAATATTAATCTAGTTCTCGGTTCAAAATCCATATTTCAGAACATTAACCTAGTACTCGGTTTAGAATCCATATTTTAGAACACTAACCTAGTTCTCGATTCAAAATCCATATTTCAGAATATTAACCTAGTTTTCGGTTCAGAATTCATATTTTAGAACATTAACCTAGTTATGGATTCAAAATCCATATTTTAGAACAGTAATCCAGCTCTCGGTTTAGAATCCATATTTCAGAACATTAATCTAGCTCTCGGTTCAGAATCCATATTTCAAAATATTAACCCAGTTATTGGTTCAGAACCCATATTTCAAAACATTAACCCAGTTCTCGGTTCAGAATTCATATTTCAGAACATTAACCTAGTTCTCGATTCGAAATCAATATTTTAGAATATTAATCCAGTTCTCGGTTCAGAATCTATATTTCAAAAAAGGTGGCAACTTTCTTTTGAAAAAATGACCCCAAGCAAAGTTGTCTTTGTATTCTTGCAAAAGATTTATACAATTGCATTGGCCTAACCCAATTCTTAGTTCAGAATCCATATTTCAGAATATTAACCTAGTTTGAATCCATATTTCAGAATATTAACCTAATTCTTGGTTCAGAATCCTAATTTTAGAACATTAACCCAGTTCTCGGTTCATAATCTATATTTTAGAACATTAATCTAGTTCTCAGTTCAGAATCTATATTTCAGAATATTCAGTTTCCTTTTAAATCTATTATCCTTCGTACTTTACATCTCGAGGGTAGAATGGTTTTTATTCAATTTAGTCATTTACATACCCTCCATACTTTATATCCCGAGGGCAAGATGGTCTCTTTAGTTCAGTTAGCTATCATTCAGTGTAATTCTGATGCCTAATATTCAGTGTTTCGATGCAGTAACCTAAGGACGAGGTCATGGACTAGCTATATCGGCATCCTACTGATTTACTTAAGGAAGGACATTCTTATCAATATTTCCTTAGCCATAATTTCTCTTGACCACTAAGATCATTTCAATTCATACGATTAAACCTTCAGTCAGTCTCAGAACTTCTCTATGATTTAGCGATTTAATTTCAGATTAATTTCTCAAGTGTAATTCGTCAAGTAAACTTCATAAAATCTCCAATTAGCATTTCTATCTCAAGATTCATACATTTCTTCTTATTCTTTAACCCTTAACTTATTGTCTTTTAGTCGGTTAGTTAAACCTTGTTCGATAATCCTTCAGATAACTTCAGAATACCCCAGAAGATTAATAGTGCATTCCTATGGGACTTTTCAGACTAAACCTTAATCGGAGATCCTTCAAATAGCTTTAGAACATCACAGAAGTTTTACGGTATATTCCTGTGGGACTTTTCAGACTAAACCTTAATCGTAGATCCTTCATATAGCTTCAGAACATCTTAGAAGTTCTACAATATATTCCTGTGGGACTTTTTAGACTAAAAATTACCTTATAGTCCTTATCATATTTTAGAATCACAGTTACATCTCAAAATTTAGAGAACTTATACATAAAATTTCCAAATTTTGACCTAGGGTTTTGCACGGAACTGTCGGACCATAATCAAACACCCTACGCATGTATAGTCATGAAACTGAAGCCCTATATTGTGATACATATAAATAAACTTAAAATCTATCCGATTAATTTATAATAACATGCTTTATTTACATAAAACATGTAGAAACATAAATTTAGGGCATAAATACATATTCAGAGATACAAAAAAGTAGTCAAAATAGAGGGTAACATCCAGGTTACACTTGCCTTAGCCTACTCTACTGTTATTTTTACCCAGATCAGATAAAAAATGACGAATTTCTCCTCTTCTCTTCCTTTCTTCCCTTCCTCTCACGTACTGGCTGCTGATTCTGTCATGGGCGGCCCCTCTCTTTCCCCAAATCTCATTTTAAAACGAAGGAAAGAAGGATCACGTGCTGCCCCGTAACTGGCACACGAGCACTGATTTGGTAAAATTGCGCCTAGCTTGGAGCTCGAGCGTGTCCTTGAGCACCGGCTTCATAAGGCTCCACCGCCTGCACCTCACCTTGGGCGGTCTTCAGGTGGCCCTATTCATAAAATTGTGCCTCTTCGGGCGCCGATCCTATTTTCTTCCTATTTGCTCCTTTTTATTTTGGTACCTATTTTTTCCGTACTCTTAAGCCTAATTACATTTGTCATCGACTTAATTATTACATAACTACCATATTTTGGGATCCGGATCTCTCATTTTTGCTAAAGAAAGTTATCGTACACATGTTGAGAAGCCCCCTAGGGCTTGTAGTGGCCGCTTTTTGGGCGCATCCAACTTTAGCCCACAAGCTCCTTGGGTCGTAATGTTTGACATTGTTCAGATCGCTCGGTCATTTAGACCAAGGTTTAGGATTCAACATCATTTGGGCCGATCTGTTAGCTAGACTGAGATTGTTTATTGGGTCACGGCCAGTTGTGTTGCGAGTGAGGGTGTTCACCTGTCTTACGGGTAGTCTAGATCTTTGAATTAGTGCAATCACACAAGTATTCAAATGATTGACATGATAAATGGAGCAAACAATTATTTTATTAAATAAAATATGTTTACAACATTCAAGAAATTTGTATGGGTTTACTTGACTTATCTGTGCTTGGTTGTGGACTATTGATAATACCTCTCAAGATGAGCGGCGTTTCTTATCCACGAGACTAGTTTTCCATTCTAGGTGTGTACCTTGTACATCCCATTTTAGAGAATCGCTCAGGCTAAGAACAGTCTCTCTCGGCTAGGAGACAGTTTACTTTTGTTGGCAGTTTTGCCCGTGGCCTCTGTGCTTCGAAGAATTAGGTCTCCCACCTCAAATTAGCATGCTTTTACCTTCTCATTGCAGTACCGAGTAACCCACTATTGATAAGCAACTGTGAGCAAGGTTGCTACGTCTTGAGCTTCTTTAAGTACATCAAGATGCTCTCCAAGTTGTTGGGAATTAATTAGGTTGAAACTTTCAAATCGGAGGTTGGACAAACCGATCTTTACTAGCACGACCACTTCAATTCTATAGCATAAACTGAAAGGAATTTCATGTGTAAGTTCCCTTGATGTCGTCCAGTGGGACCACAACACAGAAGGTAGTTCATCCATTCAAGAGCTCCTTGCATCCTCAAGCTTTATTTTCAAGTAGTGCAACAGTGTCCTATTCGTAACTTCACTTAGCTGTTTCCCTGAGAGTAGGCGACAGAAGTGTGAACCAATCAAATTCCCAAACTTGTGTAGCACGTGGTGAAGCATTTTTTGATAAACTAAGTTCCATTGTTGGTGACTATGATATCGGGAGTCCCTAATCTGCATACAATGCTCAACCGAATGAATTCTATGGCATTCTGTTCAATGATCCATGCCAGCGAGATGGCTTCTACACTTTCGTGAAGTAGTCAATACCAATGATGATGAACTTTCTCTATCCGGATGTGATAGACAATTGCCCTAAGATGTCAGGCTCCCACTGCACAAACGACCATGGCAAATGTAGAGTCCATTGCTTTGTGTGCGGTCAGTGTGGAATGTTGCCTTGGACTTGGCGACTCTCGTACTTCTTTATGAATCATGTGACATCCTTCTTCATTGTTGGCCAGTAGTTGCCTTGCCGTATGATTTTTAATGTCGGGTTCTTACAGCCAACATTCGACCTATAGATACTAAGGTGCATCTTGTTTAGCATGTAGTTAGCTTCTTTTAGCATAAGACACCAAATGTAAAGGACTGAGTATCCTTGTTGATATAATTTACTATCTATGATGGTATATTGGCCTGCTATCTTTTTTATGTGTTTGGCATTGTCGAGGCCTTAGATGCTCGGTAGAGTGCAAAAGTGCTCTAGATGGTCCATCGAATTAGAGCTTCCATTGCAAGGCTCAAGGTTTAGTATCTTGATCTTGTGAAGGAGTGGCTACAACCAAATCTCTTTTGCGAACGGTGACCTTCTCAAGTTAGCGGAATGTCTGTTAGCATTACATGAGGCTTCTTCTTGGGTAGGGGGCCTCTAGTAGTTAAGATAGTAGTGTGGATTACGTCACTCTAGGCTTTCATCCTGCACTGCATGACTCAGTTGACCCTCTAGTTGCATCTAGGCCATATTGGTCATGGCCGCTCGGGCCTTAAGGTTGTCAAACTGCTGGATCTTCTTAGTAGGCTTGTCACTTGCTTTGGTTACTCCTAGACAATGAAGACTAGGAGTTAGAGGATGGAGCCCCCGGTGGTGGTGTGATGACCTGTGTTCTGAAATACGATAATTATGATGAAATTGAATTAGTAATGATCAATGATTAAGTTTAAAATATGAAAAATTGAGTTGAGAGGTAAAAAGAGGAAGCTGAGCCTTGTAAGGTATCAATTTTTAAGATATTGTTAATATGGATGGTGATGTTTTAGATTTTTAAAATATGATAATTGGGAGGTAATTAAGTTAAAATAGACGAATTGTGGTCAAAAGAAATGTGAGGAATCAGATTGAAAAGCCTAAAGTTTCAGAATTGGTAAAATTGTGGATCGGATAATGTTATTATGTAAATAAGATTTTAGACTTTAAATTATGATAATCATAGCCAATTAAGGGTATATAATCAAGATTAGGGTCCAAGGATGCAAAGAATTGGGTTGGAAGGGTCAAAACGTGTCCTAGATGATGAAAACACGAAGTAGGTTTGTTACAGGCTCGATGCGAGCCTGACCCGCGCCTGAGTAGAGCTTGAGTGCCAACGGGTGTGAAAAATAGAACCCCTCACTCGAAGTGCGCTCAAATAGCGCCCGAGGCATAGCGCTGGCAGGGCAGTGTGCCCGAGTGGCGCTTGAGCACCGCTCGAGCGCCCGACTAGATATGAAAAGGCCGAGCGCAATTTTTCCTTATGCATTTTGGCATTCCACAAAGAGCAACGGGAGAGAAGGGAAGAAAAAGAGAAGAAAAGGGAGATTTTGGCAGCTCCACTCCGATCCAGGTAAGGAAAACGGTAAATCAGGTGAAGGCAAGTGTACCTCAGACCTCGTTTCCTATTTTTACCACTTTTAAATATATCCATGTTATTATTTATTCTCTAAATCACTTTCTCTTCGATATTTGACATGAATAATGTATGAATCTTATGACTTTTCGACTAGATTTCCCGTTTATGCATGCATATTGTAACTGATAACGCCGATTTCATGATTTGGCTCACGTTTTGGCTTCGTTTCATGTCCGGACAGTGTAGTGCAAACCCTAGCTCGAAAAATTAGGATTTTTTATTTAAATGCATGATTTTGTATATGTATTTGGAATTATAGCATCAATTTCATGAATAAACATGTGTTTGGTGTTTGATTTAAGCCCGAAAGTGTTCGACGGAATCCTAGAACGAAAACTTAGAAAATTGTTGTCCTATAACGTTTATTGAATGATTTGTATTTGAAAACTCTACATTGAACTATATTATCGAGCTATGAAAACCTCTGAAACTGTATTATCGCACTATAGAAACCTTTGAAATCTTTCGAAAGAGTGACTGAATGAAACATGGACTTGGCCTTAAAATATGATGATTTCGATTATGAAATTTTGAACAAATGCATTTAATTAAGCTAATCAGAAAGAATATCAGACCTAGAACTGTTGTACAAACAGATAAGGTTCTCTGACATACCTTAGAACGTTACGGTTACGGTAATCGAGGATACTATCGAACTATCGAATCGAGAAATATACCACCAAACTATAAAACTATCGGCCTTTAATTATGTGGATTGAATACAATCAGTCCTCAATTATTCGCCATTTGGCTAGTAGAGTATACTAGATGGGTCCCTAGAACATCAAACATAGAATTTCTGGGAAACAAATGAGATTTGGAACTATCTCATGGATTTTGACATGTGTTCAAATGGAATTGTGCTTCCTTCCTGTTCTCCATGAATACTTCTTTTCTTTTGATTTTCACGATTTCTGCTCTAGTATATTTATGTTTTATAGGAAAGCATTAATTATAATTTATTAAAACCTGTTCATATGAATGCTCCTATTCTTCTGATATCATCGTGGTATTCTATCTTAATGAATATATGTTCTGTATAAAAGTATTACATTCTGCATATTTTGGTACATTGTTAGGATTCGGCTCACTATTTACTATTTTTCCCTCTAGATTAGACCGTAGATTTGGTACCAGACGAGAGAGAGTAATTTGGAATTTATCCTGAAGACTTTTGAAGACCTGAAGTATTTTTGAGACTTTGAAAAGAAATAGTTTGAATGTAAACACTGGATTTTGTATATGAGTCTTGTGTATATAGATTTCGTATATGAAATGTATATCATGTGTGTGATGAAACAGGAAATATCGCTTCCGCAGGTTTATAATTGCTTTCGCTATTCTGTTCTCTGGATTTTGTACAGGTCCTCGATGGCATCTCTTATATGTTTCTAATTTAGTTGATAGGATTATGTTAAAGCCATGGATGGATATGGCCTTGTAATCTTGTGTATGTGTGTTGTAGGATGAATTGTGGTACTTTAGCTTAGTTGTGTGCTTGTATAGGTTATAATACACAGGTTGTATATTTTATTTTTGTCTAGTTGTAGACAGGACTCTGCCAAAATTTTTACAAAATTTAATGATTTAAATTTATGTTTTCTATTTTGAATCTGTCTAACGGAGAATCCTATGAGAATTAGGATCCGTTCCGTCATAATTGGTATCAGAGAAATGAGATACCTAGGAAATGATCTGAATCATAAGCGAAAGTTTAGGAAATAATCCTGATTGACTGAAATGGGTAGAAATAGGTCGGGGTAGCTAAGGCAACTAAGATGTTTAGGTAGTGATCCTTAGGCTAGGTTTGAATTTCATTAAATCACAGATAACCCCTTCCCTGAATTTGATTTCTTGATGTTATAATGTTGTGCTTTTTTTGTTATAGGATCTAAAATTGCCAGTAGGAGAAGTCGAAGAAATAATCGTGGTGGTGCAAGTATTTCCCATGATAGGGAGGCTACTATGTGGACTTATTGAAAAGGATGACTAATGTGGTGGAATCTATGGAGCAGAGACATATGGCTCTGATCCCTAAACCTAAGCCAGGTCCAGTAAACCTTACTCTGACAACTTATGATAGATTCATAGCGGAGCGAGCACTAGGATTTTTGGGAAAGCCTGATCTGGCAGAAGCGGATGTATGGCTTAAGAGGATGAAGAAGATTTTTGCTGTGATTCGGTGTACTGATCAAAAAAAAGTTACCTTCGTGGTGTACAAGTTGGAGGGTGAGGTTGATAGTTGGTGGAGCATGAAAAAGAGGACGTTAGGTGTGCCCGATTATGCTATCACTTGAGATGTTTGAGGATGCTTTTATAAAAAAATATTTTTCGTCCAGCCTCCAAGATTAAAAGGAGTAGGAGTTCATGAGGTTGAGACAGGGGAATATGACGGTGACGGAGTATGACACTAAGTTTACTCAGTTGTCCCATTTTGTGCCTTTTTATGTGGAGGATGAGATAAGGAAAGCAAAAAAGTTTCAGTTAGGGTTGTGGGATGATATTAGGAAGTCACTGTTGATCTTGAAGCTCCAGACTTATATTGACATTCTGGATAAGGTGGTGATTTATGAGAAAGAAGCAGAGATGGAAAGGTTTTATGCAAAGAGGACGGTTAGCCGGGTGAATATTAATATGGAATCAAATGTGGAACTATCTAGGCCATCTAAGAAAGCAATAATGGTGGATGTAGGGAAGAGTGTTACTGAAGTTTTATCGGTGACTAGCACTCAGGCATCAGTTGCTAAGTGTGTATATTGTGGGAGGAAGCACGCGGGGAAACCTTGTTATAAAGTAATAGGGGCATGCTATAATTGTGGGAAATTGGGTAACCTCATGAATGATTGCCCATTACCAAAAAGGTCGGAAGTAAATAAGTCAGCTATTACGGTTAGAGCATTTGTGGTGACGGTGCGAGACCCTGAGACACCCCCAAAGGCGGATAGAGGTATTTCCTTGTGAAATTTTGATTTCTGTCTTAATTGATTTGGGAGTTATATATTCTCTAAATTTTTCCATGAAATGTGTGTTATGCCCCCGTTATCTTGAGGATTCTTGATTGTTCTATCATTGCATTATGTGTTCTTTGTGAATTTTGTGGAAAATGGATAACTAGTAATCAAATGCCAAATTGAGGGCACGATGGGTTGTGCATTGTTGGAAGGAGGAAATATTCGGTTAATTGATCAACATAGTAGATAAGAGGAATGGGTGATTTGGAGATGAGATAAAATTGGCATTATCCCTACAAAATATGGATGAAATTAAAAGGAGCATCATTTGGATGTTGTTAAGAACACTATGAGACCTTTGGAGAAGTAAGATTTACTAATGCTCTTAAGAAAAATTGGTATTCTGTTAGTCCGTGTCAATAGGAAATCATCCACAAGCAAAGTGGGGGAGGAGTTGATGGGTTCAAATTGTTTCACTCGCAATTGAGACCTTGTGATGAGATCTTTGCCTTCAGGAATTATGAATAGTGCTTTGGGAGAAATTAACGTTTTGAGGAGCCAAGAGTTAGGAGCTAAAATAGGTGGACCTCAAAAGATAAATTTTAAGATCGATGGTTGATATCGGAAGCCTCAATTTGAGAAATTATAGAATTGCTTTGGAGATAATTCTGATTAGATAATCTTAAGGATTAAAGCAATTTTATTATGATGGAGAGGTAACTTTAGGAGACTGAAAGTGGATTAATCTATTTAAGGATTGTAAAGATAGGCCCAGATATTATTAAGGAAGCAAACTTAGTATAGGCAATTGAAGTTAGGAATCATTGGACTAGACATGCCTACGGTGCTTTGTAAGAAATGTGAAAGAGTAGATTGTAAGTGGATTTGAATGTTTGGGAAATAGGATATCGTACTCCTAACTTAAGAAACAAAAAATGTATTAAAAGTGTTAGAACTATGAAAATTTGAAGTAAAAAAAAATCCTTATGGTTTGTTTCAAGACAAAAGGTGATCCATTCATTATAGTTTTGGAAGAGGTGATCAAGTTTAATTTATTGGCTCGTTGGTACGCCAATAAGATCTGAAGTTACTTAGCATTTAAACTTTGAAGATTTGAGATTGTTAAGTGTTAGAATCTTGAGATCTTGGATAACAATCAAACATTATGCAAAATCTTCTATGATAATATAATTATGGTTTTCGGTTTAATGTGGTATGAGGTTTTGTAGAAGTTATTTTCATGGTATGAATATCTTGAGGTAGAATAATTAAGGATATCGCATTAATTGGGTGTCCCAGAATAGGGAATGTGTTTCTTGAAAATGTCGGTTTGATGACATACCAATGAATGAGGAGAATGCTCCAAACATGAGGCTTAGTATAAATAGAAGTGTGGGATTTGTAGCCTGTTTGATATTTAGAAACAAGTTGGGAAAATATTTAATGAATTAAGTTTTGCATTTAGATATATTAGGAAGGTTTTTTTGAATTATAAGAGTCAAGGATCGTCAAATTTTAAAGATAAAATTTTTATAAGTGGGGAAGAATGTGACGACCCGAATTCCAAAATATGATAATTATGGTAAAATTAAATTAGTAATGATCAAGGATTAAGTTTAAAATGTGAAAAATTAAGTTCGGAGGTAAAAAGAGGAAGTTGGGCCTTATAAGGTATTGATTTCCATGATATGGTTAATATGGGTGGTAGGTTTCAAATTTCTAAAATATGGTAATTTGGAGGTAATTAAGTTAAAATATGTGAATTGTGATCAAAAGAAATGGAAGGGATCAGATTAAAAAGCCCAAAATTTCAGAATTGGTAAAATTGGGGATCGAAATTATAAATCGAGTAATGTTATTACGTAAATAAGATTTTGGTCTTTAAATTATGATAATCATGGCAAATTAGGGGTATAGAATCAAGATTAGGGTCCAATGATGCGAAAAATTGGGTTGGAATGGTCAAAACGGGTCCCGAATGATAAAAACATGAAGTAGGCCTGCTGCAAGCTCGATGCGGGCCTGACCCGTGCCCGAGTAGTGCTCGAGCAACAACGGGAGCAAAAAATAGAACCTCCTGCTCGAAGTGCGCTTGAATGGCGCCCGAGGGACATTATTGGCAAGGCGGTGCTCCCAAGTGGCGCTCAAGCACAGCTCGAGCGCCCGACTGGAAATAAAAAGGCCAACCGTGTTTTTTCCTCCTGCATTTTGGCATTCCACAAAGAACAGCGGAAGAGAAGGGAATAAAATGAGAAGAAAAAGGAGATTTTGGCCGCTCCATTCTGATCCAAGTAAAGAAAATGGTAAATCGGATGAAGGCAAGTGTACCTCGGACCTCATTTTCCATTTTTACCGCTTTTAAATATCTCCATGTTATCTTTTATGATCTAAATATCTTGCTCTTCGATATTTGACATGAATAATGTATGAATCTTATGACTTTTGGACTATATTTCCTATTTATGCATGTATATTATAATTGATAACTTTGATTTCATGATTTAGCTCACGTTTTGCCTCCGTTTCATGTCTGGACAGTGTAGTGCAAATCCTAACTCAAAAAATTGTGAGTCTTTTGTTTAAATGCATGATTTTGTATATATATTTGGAATTATGGCATCGATTTTATGAATAAACATGTGTTTGGTGTTCGATTTAAGCTCGGAAGTTTTCGATGGAACCCTAGAACAAAAATTTGGAAAATTGTGTTAGAAACTTGGATTTTTGATGATTTAAATATAAATTGTCGTCCTTTAATGTTTATCAAATGATTTGTATTTGAAAACTCTGCATGGAACTGTATTATTGAACTATGGAAACCTCTAAGGAACTGTATTATCAAACTATGAAAACCTTTGAAATTGTCTGAAAGAGTGACTCAATGAGACATTGACTTGGCCTTGAAATATGATGATTTCGATTATGGAATTTTGGACAAATGCATTGAATTAATCTAATCAGTAAAAAATCAGACATAGAACTGCAATATAGTTAGATAAGGTTCTCTGGCATACCTTAGAACGTTACGGTTATGATAATCGAGGATACTATCGAACTATCGCATTATCCAATCGAAAAATATACATCGAACTATCGAACTATCGGCCTTTGATTGTGTGAATTAAATAGAATCTATCATCGGTTATTCACCCTTCGGCTAGTAGAGTATACTAGATGGGTCCCTAGAATATCAAACATAGAATTTCTGAGAAACAAATGACATTTGGAACTGTCTCATGGATTTTGACATGTGTTCAAATAGAATTATGCCTCCTTCCTGTTTTTCATGAATGCTTCTGTTCTTTTGATTGTCTCAATTTCTGCTCTAGTATATTTATGTTTTATAGGAAAGCATGAATTATTATTTATTGGAACTTGTT
>JAOVVI020011941.1:0-12438 GCA_028571085.2 Nepenthes alata | reverse complement strand
TTTCCCATCCATTTCTCCCGTGCCTTTTGAACACAATTCACCTATTTTAACTTATCTATCTTCCAATTATCATATTCTAAAACTCGGGTCGTCACAAAAGATGCCCAAACTAGAAGACCCTACTAGTTGAGAGAGTGAATAATCAAGGATAGATTGTATTCACTCAACACAATCAAAGGCCTGAACTAAAATATCCCATCTGATGGGATTTATGTTCTTAAATACCGTCCTACGGTATGTCTAATTTCTGAACTGAATCTATCCTCCACACTTAACGCCCCGAGGAAAGGCGGACCATGTATCACTCCGTGGATAGAGTTAGTCTCGATTACAACTATAACATTTTAGGGCATGTCAGAGAACCTTACTTGACTGAATTATAGTCTTAGGGCCAATTTCTTACTAACTCAATTAACTGAAAACACATAACTGAAATGCTTCTTTAAAATTCCTTAACTGAAATGCTCAACTGAGACATTTAACTGAAATACTGAATTGAAATACTTATCTAAAGGGATCCTTGCTCATATTTTCTTAGCCAAATTTTCCTCATATCGAAAAGCCAAATTTAAACTTATACATTCAGCCCTTCAGATAAGTTTAAAGGAGTTTCCAAAATTTGAATATACAATTCCATACAAAGTTTTCAAATACAAATTATCTAATAAACCTTAACAAAGCACCAATTTAACACTTACATCTCAAAATCTCAAGTTTCCAAGGTAGAAGTCCCAAATTTGGTTTCAGTGTTTTTATACAAAATTTTCGGACAAAATCGTACATAAATTTTAAACCAAAACTCCCAAATAAAGCCTTAAATCATAATATATATACAAAATTATACATTCGAACCGAAATCCCAAAATTTCTGAACTAGGGTTTCGCACAAAGTTTTCGGACACAAATCGAACATCCAACACATGTTTATTCATGAAATTATTGTCATAATTCAAAATACATAAACAAAATCATGCATTTAGAACCTTAAACCCCAAATTTCGTGTTAGGGTTTCAAGCCCACGGTTTGGATGCAAAAGAAACACAAAACGCACCTCAAACGACGAAATCGGAGTTATACGTTAACATATATATACATAAACTAAAAATCTACTCAAGATATTATGAGAAAAAAGCATTAATCGTAACAAATCTTCCCGAATGGGCGTTTTCAAACATATATAACAAAATGGATGTATTTAGATGGAAAACAAAGTTGGAGGTGCACTTGCCTTAGTCCGAGCCACCGTTTTTCTTACTTTGATCGGAGTGGAATAGCCCAAAATTTCCTTCATTTCTTCATCATTCCCTCCTCTCTCCCGCTACTCCCTTGCTGAAAATGTTGAAATTGGCTGAAGAAAAATGCACATGGCATTTTTATACTTAGTCGGGGGCTTGAGTGGTGCTCGAGTGCCAACCAGGCGCACCATTTTGAACATGTCCATGCTTGAGCGCCAACTAGGCACCGTTTGAGCGCGAGCTTCTAATAAATACTCCATGGGTGCGCCTGAGGTGCCACCCAGGCGCTGAGGCCCTGGCGCCATTTTTTGCCTCTAACTTAATTTTTTCACTATTTTTCCTTAATCTAGTTACCTTAATCTTAATTATTTTTGCTTAATTACTAAAATTTACTTTGTTTTGGAAATCCGGGTGGTCAATTTCTCCCCCACATATAGAATTTTGTCGTCAAAATTTCACGAAGACTGAATTTTCCTTATTCAATGAAAATTTCCTAATGTTTCAAAATCATTTCTTCAATCAAATGATTTCCCTAGGAAATCCTAAACACTCAGATCACCTCGATCTTTAGTGTCTAATTTGTTCTATGGATATTTAAATGCACCAAGTCTGAAGGCAAACACAAATTTATTACTACTTTTCCAACAAAATTTAGAACCTTAGATGAATATAAATATCCTTACTTTCAACTTACGTGAAGCCCCAAAAATAATTATTCCTTTGAGTCCCCAAATCAAACATCGAAATAAACGGATTCACTAAAATTCAGCTGTGCACTCTGATTCATTTCCTACCCATGAACCATCCAATTCAATTTGGCTTAACACTCATAATTTCCAATCAAATTGGCAAACATTTTTTTGCAAATACCTCAAATTGAAATAATACCCCAAATCAGAATTCTTTATATCCTCATTAGTCCATTGGTATATCTTTAAACTGACATTTCTCTAACTTACTTAATCCACATGAAGCACTTAGATCATCAGGAAACCATAATTAGAACATGTTCTAAAATGGCCACATCACACAAAATTCCCTACAATTCCTCAAACATCAATTAGGTTAGGAATTATTCTTATATCAATCACCCAAAATTTCACACAGCCTCAGGCCATCATCAAATTTTTTTAGAACCCAAGAACTTAACAACTTCGGACTCTCGTTGACACACCCAGAAGCCAACTGATTCAACCAAACGTGTTACCCATAAACATGATGAGTGGGTCGCCCTAATCATCCCAAAACAAAACCATGAGGACTCTTCGTTCTATAATTTCATATCTTTAATGCTTCAGATACAATTCTCTGATCAATTTTATGGCCATACTATTCCATCTCTCTGATCTAGCCTATTGCCCAAAATTCTTTGATCGAACTTAGTTAAGATTCGACTTAAATCTCAAATCACAAGTAAACTTTGAATATAGAACACTTCACATTTTTCATTATTTCGCGAGTGTGTCCTCAAACTGACATCTTTCTAAATCCTTGAATTATCACAAGATTAGAAATTGCAATTATAATAGTCTCTAAGAAATCAACATCAATCTCAGGTTATCACTTGAATCTCAAAACCCAATTATTAGTAATTTTAAAATTGAATTTCTTACTTCAGAATTTCATAATTCCAATACTTTGAATATATACATCTTATTCCCCCAACACTCTTTGTCAACATTATTTGCCCATACAAAAGTCTACTACTCTTAAAGATATTGGGGTTCATCCTTGAGATTCTTAGACAGGTTCATCCATTTGCAACATCACATGATCATCTTTCTTTAGTGGCGTAACTATTTACCTACAGAAATTATTTGACAAAGACTAACTTCAAAGGCAATGTCCAGAAACTCTTCTTTATATCATATTTCCTTAATCCTCAATTTCATGGAACAACTTATACAATTTCCTCAAGTAAGAATCTCTTCAATTAATCCTAACTGCGGGCGAAACAATTTCAATCGTAAATTCATCCCCCACTTATAGTGGGGCAAGACCCTATCACAAAACAAAATGAACATAATCCTATCCTTCCTTGAGGAGATTACATCCTATCGTAACATATCAGACTCATCAGGGGTCAACCAAAATAGGCGGACAACAATATACCCTAAATCCTTCGAAGGTTATCTTCACAGATCTCATCCTTAGGAATACTAATCATTCCTAAGCCAAATGCCTTGCGGCTCTACAATCCCTAGAAAGTATTTATTAGATTTGATTAAGCCCAAGAAGTGTATATACCTTCACAACATCAATCGTTTCTTTTCCAAAATCCATCGTTCAATATCTACAAAATCATATTCAAACCCAACTACTATGTCCCAAACTCACACTTTTCCCTGTTGGGTGTACAATAATATTTCCTTTCTTACTCAGGGCACTCTTCCTTAAACAAATCTAATCATGCCTTAGACTCCTAAACTTTCCTGAACGAAATTATCACAAACTTTATTCTGCTTACTAGAAAAGTCTTGGAGAAATTCTCGACAACATTAAATTTATATGTCCCCAACATTACACAAAATCCTCAAATATCAAAATTGGCCTTGCCATATCCTCAAAGTATTAATTATCAACAATCAACTAAACCTTTTTCTTTAAGAAAAATCCCAAAATAAAGCATACTCCAAAAACCCCTTCAAAACAATTTAGTCTTAATGAAACCATTAGAAAATTAATCGGTATATAACTAGAAGATCCAATCCTTAATTCTCCACAAAACACCAACACATTCACAAGACCCGAATGGTCTTATTGGAACTCACACTAGCATGGTACCATACTAACCAAATTGTTCTCCAAATCATATCAAGTCTCATCACTGTAAGGCAATTGATCCACCTAAACCAACCACATAAATAATCCCATGGGAAGGTCACAGACCTTAACGCAACTAGCGCAAGTCCATAATCATTAAATAAATGAATAAACTTAGGAAATACCAATAAAATATAGATTCTGGATCCCAAAGTAACACATGTACCAAAACTTTAAGATCTGAGAATCTCATATTCTGCTATGATTGACAACACTTCTACACTTGGCGTCATCACCGCAACCTCAATCCACAGTGTTAGGCACCTCACTTGTCTGCCTCATGGAGTAGGGCAATCCCATTCATGCGGTCGAACATATCCATACTTAAGACAGGCACCCAAAAATCCCACTGAAACAATACACTCATCCATAGAGCTTCCAGGAACACATCTTTGGATTCGCTATACCCAAATCGGCCCTAAGATATATTGGCCTCGAGCCATCAATCCCACCTTATTCATCATACTTAATATATTAATTGAGCATCCCTTCTTAGTAAATTATTAACCCGAAAACCTCAACCTAGAGCCGATCAAACCTAAACCTCAAATTGAAATTAATTAACTTAGGCCTCAAATCAACACTGATAAGTTCAAACACCAAATCGGCATCGATCAAATTTTAAGCCTCAAGGTGCCTTCAATTTCTTCTCCTCATCCTCACGGTCAACTAGCACCCCGAGGAAGGCCCTTGTCCAGAAGTTATGTTACTTCTTATAACCACAAACATCACAAGATTGTTAATCCCAAATAATCAGATTAGAGGGAAGGATTAAAATCGATGCATTTCAAAATTTACTCCTTAAGACCAAAACTTAAGCATTCCCTCTAATCCTAACAACTTCATCTCGCCTCAACATAGAACAAATTAACCCGAATCCTCAAATATATGTCAATTAGCCTAGGCCTACATTCGGTATCAGCTAGCTTAAACACTAAGTTCCAATTGAATTCTAATCTAGCTTATACAAACTAGGACATTAATCTATCTGTTTCAGCCAAATCTTAACTGATCCTAAGCTTTTGCATACGATTCAGATCAAACTCTTTTCTTTGATACCAACTCTGATGGAATGGATCGTCATCCTTTAAAGACCTTCCGTCAATAAATAAATAAAATTGATATTCATGAAATCTACAGAAACTTTGGTAGAGTTTCCTCTATAAATAGATTGAAACCTAAATTTGCAACCTATTTAAATAACTTGCATCAAGCACACAACTAAACAAATATCACCAATTATCCTACAACACGCTTACACAGGATCACAAACTACCACATCATCCATGGCTCCAACACATTACTCCTAACTACTGCATTGAATCTAAGAGTGATGCCATCTAGGATCAATACAAATCAAACATTAGAACAATGCGGAAGCAACTATACATCCAATGTTTATCGCAATACAAAATTACTACGTTATCCGAATATACAAACTTTATTAAAGACTAATCATATACATCTGAAATTCTTCCAGGTCTCCATATTCTTCAAAAATCTATAAGCCCTTCAAATGTTCTTCCTTCTAGATAAATCATATCTTCAATCCTTATTGGACCTTAGCATATCTAGAGGGGAAAAAACAAAAGAGTGAGCTGAAACCTAACAGCGTACCATAAAAACATACAAATTTAAACAGCTCCATTTAAACATAAATGTAACTAAATAATAACTGAGCAGATATCAAAGAACATGTGGCATGTAAATGTAAACGCAAAAGAAGAATATTTATACGAATATAAAAAACATATAACAAAACAAATATGAAAAGATGTTAATTTGTCCCAAAAACAAATCAAATGTCTTAAACTAAGTTTAAATTTCAAACTAGTAGACTCTACTAGCCAAGGGAGCGAATAATCGAGGATAGATTGTGTTCACTCTACACAATCAAAGGCCTGAACTAAAATATCCCCTCTGTTGAGATTTTTGTTCCAAACTACCGTCCTACAGTATGTCTAATTTCTGAACTGAATCTATCCTCCAAATTTACTGCCCTGAGGAGAGGCAGACTATGAATAAATCCGTGGATGGAGTTATCCTTGATTACCACTATAACGTTCTAGGCATGCTGGAGAACCTTACCTGACTAAATCATAGTCTTAGGGCCAATTTATTACTAACTCACTAAACTAAAATGCTCAACCGAGACATTTAACTATAATACTTACTGAGATACTGAACGAAAATATTTTGCTGAAATACTAAACTGAAGTACTTATCTAAAGGGATTCTTGCTCATATCGGAAAGCCAAATTCAAACTTATACAAATCAAACTTATACATTTATCCCATCAGATAAGTTCAAAGGAGTTTCCAAAATTCAATCATACAATTCCATGCAAAGTTTTCAAAAACAAATTGTCTAATAAACCTTAGCAAAGCACCAATTTAACACTTACATCTCAAAATCTCAAGTTTCCAAGATAAAAGTCCCAAATTTGGTTCTGGGGTTTTTATACAAAATTTTTGAACAAAATCGTACATAAATCTTAAACAAAAACTTCCAATCAAATCCTTAAGTCATAATACATATGCAAAATTATACATTCAAATCGAAATCCCAAAAATTCCAAGCTAGAGTTTCGCACAAAGTTTTCGGACACCAATCGAACACCCAACCCATGTTTATTCATGAAATTAATGTCATAATTCAAAATACATAAACAAAATCATGCAGTTAGAATCTTAAACCCAAAATTTCGTGTTAGGGTTTCAAGCCCACAGTTTGGATGCAAAAGAAACACAAAATGCACCTCAAATGACAAAATCGAAGTTATATGTTAACATATATATCCATAAACTAAAAATCTACTCAAGATATTATGAGAAAAACACATAAATCATAACAAATCTTCGGGAATGGGGTGGTTTTCGAACATATATAACAAAATGGAGGTATTTAGATGGAAAACAAAGTTGGAGTTACACTTGGATTAATCTGAGCTACCATTTTTCTTACTTGGATTGGAGTGGAATAGCCCAAAATTTCCTTCCTTTCTTCCCATTTCCCTCTTCTCTCCCATTGCTCCCTTGCTGGAAATGTTGAAATTGACCGAAGAAAAATGCACACGGCATTTTTATACTGAGTCGGGCACATGAGCTATACTCGAGCGCAAACCAGGCGCACCGTTTTGAACATGCCCGCGCTTGAGTGCCAACTAGGCACCCTTCGAGTCCGAGCTTCTGCTAAATATGCCCCGGATGCACTCCTGGCGCCACCTGGGTGCTAATGCCCTTGCGCCATTTTTTGCCTCTAACTAAACTTTTTTCACTATTTTTTTATAATCCATGTACCTTAATCTTAATTTTTTTGGCTAAATTACTAAAATTTACTATGTTTTGAAAACCTGGGTCATCACAATTATCGTGGTTTTCTGTCTTAATGAATATATATTCTGTATGAAAGTATTATGTTCTGCGTATTTTGGTACCTTGTGAGGCTTCGGATCACTGTTTACTATTTTTCCTCCTCCAGATATGGATATAGAGATGATACTGGGTGATCAGGCCTAGCTAGAGCTAGCGAGGAAGATTTGGAGCCTCAAAGTCACCCGAAAGATTTTTGAAAAATCTGATAGTTCTACATGTTCCATAGAGTTTTGTAAAGAAAATTACGTATAAATAACTGTAGCCTATTTTATAAACTGTCAGAACTTTATTTATGCTTCTGCAGGTTTTTATTAAGGATATAGATGCTTTCGCTATATGTTTTCTGTATTTGTATAGGTCCTAGATGGCATTTCTCGTATAATTTTGGTATAGTGAAAAGGATTGTATGCTAAAGGCATGAATGGATATGGCAATTGTGATCTTGTGTATGCATGTTGTAGGATGTAAATTATGATATTTGGTTAGTTGCATGCTTGTATTTGTCCTGTGATTGTGTTGTGGTCAAAAGTCTGAGGTTTGGATATTGAGTATGCCCTATACAAGGTATATCTTACAAGATGTATTTTGGTTTCTATCCTGTTTTAGATAAAAATTTGCCAAAATTGTTATAGAATTTAATGATTTAAATTTATGGATTCTATTCTGTATCTGCTTGTGTGACGAACCGGACACATTCCACCATATACGGCCGCCATCAAGCCTATCCTTTGCATTATATACAGTATAAATAATAATTTGGTGGACATAAATTTTTCTTTTATAAAAACCTTTCATTTCATGCACAGGATCGCTTAAGGTCGAACTCCTTGAGTTGGCCCTTAAGGTATTATTCTTATACTTAGCCAACAAACATTAAGGTTGGTCGGATATAAAGACCTTAACATGACATGAGATGTTGCTGTGGACTGATTAACAAATGGGATTGATGTTTCAACTCTTGACTCAATTGTGAGGCTCTCCCACAAGTACTCCCTGAATGGTTTCATCCCTGTAGTGCCTTGTTTGGATGCAGGGGCTATTGAAGGCAGTGTCCAAGGGTCACTTGAATTCAGGCCTGTAATTAATAATGCCCAGTCCCAGGAGGTCTCGGCTGAAGTAGAGATTGGTAGTGATCCATTGTCCTTAGCCATCCTGATGTTGACTGGGGGAGTTGCTATTCGGTCTTCTCTGAATGCCCTCGCCCCGGTTCACAGATACACGGTGCTACCCTTTCTAGATAACTGCTGGTGTAATATATCTGATTAGACTAAGGATGAGTTCAACTCATCCATACACTTGATGGGGCAAATCGTCCAGCTCTGTGAGCGCGCCCTTTGAAGCCCTCAGGTTAACAGTGCTTGCACATCCTCACATGGATACTTTAACTCTGGATGAGAAGCAGGTTATTTTTGAGTTTATTTGTTCCATTATGAACTTGATTTTGGTCTCTCCACTAGATCAATTTAGCAATTTGGATGATTTAGTGGCGAGGCTCCACAATTTCCGGTCACAAAATTTGGAAGGCCGATGTGATTCGGGGGTGCACCACCATCAAGTCCATTCAGTGCTTGAAGGTAATTGGAGCCTAGCCAAATCAAGGAGGAAGCAGAAAAAGGCCACAAAGATCTCTATTGGCTCTCCAAGCCCGAGTTAATATACTCATTCTAATATAAGGTGTTTCCTTGGCCGGTTTGGGTTGCGGCTGGATGGGTTTGGCTGACATGGACCTTCTGTTCTATTGCTACTGGTTTTGATTGTTGTAGCTGCCGAGTGCTTTTGTCCAGTTTGGTTTGCGGAAGATGGCCGATCTGGGCTGCGGCTGAATGGATCTGGCTGTCGTGGACGGTAATGCTGACGTGGATCCTTACCGGTTCTGTTTGATGTAAGCCAGCTGTTTGTTTTTCTATTTTCTTTTGTTTGTTTTGATGATTCTGGTCTTGGTGATGCTCGGGGAATGACCTAGCTTGTTGTTCTACCCCTAAGTCGGCAAAACACTTGGAGTTAGAACATCTTTTTGTAATTTTATTTATTTTTAATTCAATTTACTTACTTACCCAAAAAAAAACATGACATGAGATGTTACTAGAAATATCAACTTCATTCATCCATATTATAGTTACGGAAACATGCTAATCTCCATAAATTCTGTTACAACAGAAGTGTATTACAAGTCCTTCTCAAAACATCAAAAGAAAACACATCAGTTTCTTCACTGACCAGCTCTAGCCAGCTATGCCGTCTAGTTACTTCGTATGACTCTACTCAATTTTGTCCTCCATAATCTTTTCATCATCTAAAAAATGGCAAGAGTGAGCTACAAAGCCCAGCAAGGTACCCACATGCAGAAAACATTAACATACATATAATAAGATCAAAGTAGAGGTTCATAACATAAACTTAGCATACAAAAATCATCATATCATTTCTACTTAAGTTCAGAATTCCTTGGTCTTATTCTTGTTATCTTATCTTCAGAAAATTCCTGAAAGCCAAACGAAATACTTATCATCTTTAGGGACTGGATGGGAGCGGACAACATCGAGGAAGGGTTATGTGCTACCCCACAATCTAGAGTCGTATCCTCTCATTATTCTCCCCGAGGCGAGAGGTAATGCCTTTTACCTGGCATACGGGGTCGTAGTCCAAAAGCCTTGTGCCACCAGAAATTCCCCCATGGCCCAAGGACAGTCCTCGAGTGTCACTCCAATATGCTTCATCCATCTTTAACAGCAAGCTTAATGGAAACTCAGTTCTTAGTTCATATCTTTTAAATGGCCATTCATCATAGTTCAAAAGTCGAAAGTCGTAGAGTTCCACTTGCTGTCCAGATTACATACATTTTTCCTTGTTCTTTTATCCTTTGTTCTTAACTTCAAACAATTGAAGACCGTATAGCATTTTCTTTAACATCTTAAAACCGAAGGTCTTTTGTCAAAATATCAGCGGTCTTACTTATCAAAGATTGAGGTCTTTTCTCAAAAGTTGGTTTCAAATCATTGGTATTATATGTCGCTTTACAGCCGGTATCAAATTCATGGGACAATATCCGATTTCAAAATATGCTCTGAGGCCAGTTTGAAATTCATGGGACAAATTTTGATTTCAAAATACATGCTCTTAAGGCCGGTTTCAATTTTCCTGGCACAAATTCCGATTTCAAAATACATGCTCTTAAGGTCGATTTCAATTTCATGGGACAAATTCCGATTCCAAAACATGCTCTCAAGGCCAGTTTCAACATTCATGGGACAAATTATGATTTCAAAATACATGCTCTTAAGGCCGGCTTCAACTTTCTTGGGACAAATTCTGATTTCAAAATACATGCTCTTAAGGCCGATTTCAACTTTCCTGGGACAAATTCTGATTTCAAAATACACGCTCTTAAGGCCGGTTTCAATTTCATGGGATACATTCCGATTTCAAAACAAGCTCTTAAGGCCAGTTTCAACTTTCATGGGACAAATTCCGATTTCAAAATACATGTTCTTAAGGTCGGTTTCAACTTTCCTAGGACAAATTCCGATTTCAAAATACATGCTCTTAAGGTCGGTTTCAATTTCATGGCGCAATCACCGGATACCTTTCTTTTAACAAAGCCGAAGGTCATTTATCAAAAGCCAAGGGTCATATATCAAATGCCGGAGGTCTTTTTCTCAAAAGGGTGGACGTCTTTTCCTTAAACTTGCAATTATCAAAGTTCATGCTGATCGAAAAATAACCATACTTCGTGCATAAAGAAACCAGACGTCATGAATAACAGGGCTTCTTTTAAACATGCAGTTAACAAAGATTCTTCCTTAAATTAAACGATCAGAATAAATATCATACATTCCGTAACATAAGTTCATAAAAAATCAGACATACTTGCGTTGCAAACATGAACTTAAAAAGGGGTGAGTACACTTGTATCAAATCATGATGTTAAAACAAGGGGGTACACTTGCATCAAATCATGAACTTCAGGGGGTACACTTGCCTGAATTCCTTTACTTTGCCCTGAAATTTTGGTTTTTTCTTCACTAGAAAATTCTGTCTAGAGCCTCTTCCTAACCTCTTTTCTTAAGCTCTCAGTTCCTATTTATAGGCCTTTGGTCCGACAGTAGTAGGTAGGGCAGGTCAACCACTCGGGGGTGGTTGGGAGTTGGAGACCAACTCAAGCATGGTCATCTTGACTATACTTTTTGTAAGGGCTTCCTTCACTTTTGGTCAATCAGTGTTGACCGGATTTAGTCTCTTTCTCACGTTTCCGGTCAACTGGCCTTAACTGGATTTAGGTTTCTCCTTCTTACACATTCCGGTCAACACCGGTCAACTGGTGTTGACAAGATTTTACTTTATCTTTAACATTTTCGGTCAACTAATGTTGATCGGATTTCTCTCCTTCTTTCCCTTTCGTTCACTAGCGTTGACCGAATAAGCCTTCCTTCAAGCTTTCCGGTCAACAGGCATGTGACGGACCAGACACATATTCCGCCACATACGGCCGCCGTCAAGCCTATTCTTTACATCGAATATGGTAAAATTACTAACTTTGTGATCATAAAAATTTTTCTTTTCTTTTACATAAACCTTACATTTTGTACACCGGATCGCTTAAGGCCAAACTACTTGAGTTGGCCCTTAAAGTGTTATTCTCACACTTGGCCGGCCAACAATAAGGTTGGTCGGACATGAAGGATTTGACATGACAAGAGATGCTACTAGAAATATCAACTTCATTCATCCATATTATAATTATAGAAAAATATTACTATCCATAAACTCTTTTACAGCGAAAATATTTTACAAGTCCTTCTCAAAATATCAAAAGGAAATACATCAATTCATTTACTGAGCAGCTCCGGCCAGCTATGCTGTCTAGTTACTCCATATGACTCTACTCAATTTCGTCCTCCATAAGTGTGAGGTCCCAAAATTGAAAACATGATAATTAGATGTAATTAAAATGATTAGTTTCATTAAGAGGCCAAACGTGTAGCTAAAATGATAGTTGAAAGTAAA
>JAOVVI020011939.1:1861-12439 GCA_028571085.2 Nepenthes alata | reverse complement strand
GTTTCTTTCTTTGAAGACTGCTTTACTGACTTGAGCGTCGGAGTATTTTCGGTGGGATTACATCCCGCCGACACGCTGACCTTTTATTCTACTCAGTGGTGTGCAGGATCCAACTTAGGAAACAGAGCCGAAACCACGACCAAAAGGGACGACCCGAATCTGTTCAAAGTCCGGATCTAGGGACGCATCACATATCAAATTTATACTAACGAATGTAAATCTCGTAGGCTACAACTACTGCTGCTTACTTCTACTACTAGAATGAAAGGTTCCGATATTAACTGTGGTGCATGTTAGTTGTATGTTTTATATAAGTTGTGATAGATACAAATCTTTATTTTCTCAGTTCCATCGATCATGCCACATTGTTGTAAATTTTTCATGATATATGTATATTTTACGTCAATTTTTACGTTTATGACAAAGCTGACTGGCATTGCAGAATTTTTCCAATATTTTAAATTTTTTTAAAAATATAGTTAAATATAATAGTAACTAATATGTTATTTTTAATAATTTTAATATTTACTCAAAAATTATTTATTTAAATTTTATATAATTCATTTACCTCTAATATTAGTATTATTCAACGAAAATCATAATTGTCTCAGAAAAACACAATCAAGTTGATATATTTCTAAATTCAAATTATCAAATGAATTAGGGAGCCGTCTTATTCGACAGTTCAATTGAAAGCGGGACTTATTTTTATTACTGTAAATTTGAATCCTACACACTACAATAAACAAATAATAGGTAGAGGAATATGAAACTCGCTTGTGAATATAACTTTCGATACTCAAATCAATAATATTTTTAATCGGTTGAGAAAAATAGGAGGAGAGAATGTGTGGATACACGAGTAGTTAGAAATTGAGTGTATAGCGGAGGATTGGACTCTGATGGGTGCACTTGAAAGAGTGAGTGACTTTAAGGTGTTGCACACGTAGGGAGAGTAATTTTGGAAGAGATGCAATCGTATATAAGAGTGGCTTTCACTTGTCTAAATGTTTCTTTATCTAAATATTCTTTTGATCGAGATCCCCCTTTTCTTGTAGAAGAAATGGTGTATTTAGAGTGTGGGTGCTAGTTTGGCCATTCCTTGGCATTACACCTCTATTGTTATGGGATGTGTTTTTTGTATAACTACCGCTTACATTTAATGGTTGGACTATCATGGTTTTCAACTGATGAATTTAGTGTTGTAACCACTAGAATAGTCCATTAATTATTCATAAGTGCTTATGTACTGCTGGACGGTTTCAGGTCAAACTGTTTGGGTCAACCGTCACGCCTCTAGAGCTAGAGCGTGTTCTGCTGGGCCGTCGCTCTTTAGGTCCTTCTTCCTTTTTATAAATTGGGTTTTCAGTCGGCCCATGGACTACCGTACCCATCATAAGTTAATAAATAATAATAATTGGCTTATATTAGATTCTGAGTAATGTCATAAGGATGTACAAATTCGTTAGTAGTAAAATAAAATATTTTTTAAAAAAATATTTAATCATTTTAACTATCTTTTAATCAATATTTATAATCAACTCAACCGTTAGAATATTTTCTTTTAAAAGATAGTTAAAATAAAAGGAAAAGGATACACAATCTCTCGTATTCGGTATGTCGAGTTTCATTTTGTTGGGCAATCTATCCTCATCTTCTCACAATTCAACTTATTTTATCTACACAATATTTTAAATTGTTATTTTTGAAAAAAAAAATATTTTAATAAATAGAATAATAATACTCAATTAACCACATATGAAAAAATATAGTGTAAAATATCATTAATATTGTTGCATCCGATGATCTAATTGTTGTACGGATGAAGAAGCTTATCCGTCGGTCATTGAAATCTTCAATCTCCATAAACTTTTAATCAAAACCCTGTGCAACACAAATAACAGTCAAAAGATTGGTAGGACTCACTCCCGATATATCCTCCAATGCTCAATCCGTATTTTTCTTAAGTGTGAAGAAAGAGATGAGATATAATAAAGTGTAATAAGTTCAAGGAGTTGCACTCTTGTACTCTAGGCGTCTTGTAATGCTTTGTCAAAAAGAATTCAAGTTCGTTCAAATCAAGTCTTGTTCTTATCAATTTGTTCTTGAATGAAGAGGATCAGTATTTATAGATAGTGGGTAGCGATTATCCATTGAAAAAACTGATGGCGATGGTTGCAACTAACGTTTGATATTGTTAGTTGAGTAACCGTCCTGAGCCGTTAGACGGACCTTGGCCATAATTACTGAAATGAGCCGGCGAAGCTTTAAGGGCCGTGTAGGCGTAATCAGCCGCGTAGGAGTTATAGGCCGTCGAGTTGGGTTTCTCGGATAGACATCGATTGGGACTTCTAATTTTGGCCATTGGATATTATCCCAATACTAACTCCCCATACCAGGAGGCTTGAAATTCAGCCTTCTGGTATGAAGTTTTATAGCTTCTTTATGTCCGAGTCTAAAGAGTTATTTGTCGAGCACTCATTTTCTCTCCGATAAAAATCTGAGTCAGAAGTCTTTCATTGAATGAGAATACTTAGCCCAATGGTCTGTATTTTTTCCGTCAGTGGTTGCATTAAATGCACGTTGCTTCAACTCATTAGAAACGCGCAAGCCATCATTACTAACACCAGGCGATTTGACATTTAGATAAGCAAATAAGTGGTTGACACGTAACAGCGCCATGATTGGGTGCGTCTTTTGAATTTTGAAATGTAAACAATGTCATTTGGAGCTCTTTGTTTTGCTTATAAATTGGTTTTCGAAGGTCATAGGAATTCTTTACCTCCTTTGCATCCGTTTTCTCACTTGGAAGTCATCTTCCCTCTTTTTTCGTCTGAAAACTTCTCATGGTACCAGAAGTTGTAAATATTCAGTCAATTCTGACCTTCAAAGATGTGGAATATTTTAGAGTTTGGTATAAGATTTTACATTCTCTGGCATACCTCTTGCTTGGAGTAACCGTTCGAGCCTCTGCTGCTCCACCAAGATACATCACAGTGTATTAGACTCACCTCAGGGGTCATTTTTGCTTTCCTCTAGCTCCAGAGTTCTACAAGATAATAGTGGAAATCTATGTATCAATTGCGAGACTCTAGCCAAATAGCGCGAGTTTTTTGATTTCTTTGTGCATTTTTGCCTGAATTCATGGTGTGGTTTTTAACGTCACAGCCGTGAAGGTTTTGTTTTGTTTTAATCATAGTTTGGACTGGATAATTGTATCTCCTCGACCGGAATATGGGTTTGGTGGAAGAAACCCAGACTCCACAAAAAAGTGGAAGGATCGATTTTTTTACCTAATGGTTCCTTTTACGTGGAAACTCTATCCAGAATGGGGTTATGTCTCTACTGCTATGTAGTCGGACAAATACGACCATGAGAAAGAGATCATCCAAAAACTTATAGATCTTATCTGCGGAAAGGGTTGTACCTTCAATGAAAATAAAAAGAACCGTTGGCTTTTCCGTGAGTCACTTGCACTTGCCAAGTGGGAGCCTGTGGTTGGAGAGTTTGAGTCTCAAGTGGCAAAGACTCTTCTCAAGAGAAGGCATAAAAGAAAAGCCAAGGAGTTTAAAATAAAGGAGTCTTCAGGTAAATCCAAGAAGCCTGATGACAAAATAAAAAAGCTCGAGGACAAAGAGGCCTCAAAGGGTATGCAGATAAAGGAACCGTCAGCCATTGCACCTGGTAATAAGGAGGCCTCTATTGGATCAAAGTCAGAGAATGAGGTTACTATAGATGAAATAATAAAAAGGAAGTCACTGGCGGTCGCATTAGGTCAGATCTCTACATCTTTCTCGGTACAAATTTCGGAGGCTGTCAGACTAATAGAAGAAAGTGAACATGTGGGGTTTGCTGCTGAGAAAGTGACCGAGGTCGTTCCTATTCTAGCGCAATTGCTTCTTATGGCATTTCGGCCGTTCTGCCACCTTTGCTCGAGGAATCCCTGCTCGATATTGTGACAACTCTTGCTGAAGGGACTTCTTGGATGAGTGAGATTTATTCCAAAGAGACTATGGGGATGCCCTTACTTGAGTTCCAAGAGACCAATATAACCGAGGGCGTTGTTGTAGAACTTTAGGCTAAAACTGCAAAGGAGCATTCTCCCGAGCCTCTAGAGCCCGAGGTCCATATTAAGATTGAGACCAAGGGCCGAATCATTACGGGCGAGGTCGAAGAGGCAAAAGTGAACGTAGTGCCTAAGGAAGTTGAGGAAGATGTTGAGGTAGTTGGTCCAGGGTCTTCGGGAGCGGATGTCCAAATTGCTCCAAAGATTTGTACAGACGATGCGACTCGTGGGAAGGTTTCTGTCTCTGAGGTAACTGTCCGCAACCTACTTTAACTTCCAAATCATCCTTTTTGTATACTAACTGACTTTATTTCCCTTACAGTTCCAAGAAATAGTAAATCGTCTTGCTGACGCTACAAAAGGATTTGCTCATGATTACGTGGAAAGGGAGAAACTTCTGATTGCTAAGGGGCTTATCTCTGAATTTAAGCGTGAATTGGATGATATGAAGCAGAGACACAACCTCCTCAGAGAGAAGTACTCTAAAGTAAAAAGTGAGCTTCGTTTTTCAATTCATCTCGAGGACCTTATAAAGATATCAAAGCACAACTACTAGGAAGGTATCAACTTGTGCAGACACATCATCCAAATGCTGGCTCCTGACATTCCTATTTTTGCATTTCATCTGAAGAATGCCAGTGCCAGTCATAGTTTCGAGATATTATACCTTCCCAGGGACAACGTTTATTCTTGGGAACCTGTGCCAGAAACTTCTGAGTATCGTCCGTCTTTGTAACTGAGTGGAGCTTTGCACATATAATTACTTTGTCAATGAAAGAAATATACTTATACATTTTAACTCTCTCATTTTTTTTGTCGGACACTTTATATATCTGATTCTGTGTATTATTTAAGTTAAATCTGACTTGTGAGCTATACTTCTAACTTAAGTTTTTTCAAAACCATATTCGACTAATGATGCTACCTTAAAGGTCTTTGCATGGATGCTTTTGAAGAAGCCCTCCAAGTTTTTTGTCCTCGGCCTCATCTGGGCAGCTCGGTGACATGACCAAGTTTGAAGTAACGACTTCACTTGAATCGCTCAGTTACGTGATTGAGCTTTCGGGACCCCGATAAGCACGGCCCTCGGTATAGATGAATGAACATAATCTAACTTAGGGGTAGCCTAGACTATCAATACAATAAAAAACAAGCAAGCATAAACATAAATAAAAGAAATTAAAATTTTATTACCAATTTGTTACAATCATTGATGCAAGCACTTCGTATGATATAAATCTTACTTGGCAGCACATAAACTTATTGAAAGTATTTTTTAAGATGACAGGCATTCCATGTCCTAGGTATTAATCTACTATTTTGGATCCGTAACTTGTATGCCTCATTCTTAAGTATGGTTGAGACTAGGAATGGTTCTTCCCAATTTGGTGAGAGTTTATTCCGATCGGTATTTTTATCCGTGGCTTCAATGCTTCATATGACCAGATTTTTCACATCAAACTATCATACCTTCACCTTTTTATTGTAGTATCTAGCATTCTTTATTGATATGCCGCCGTCCGCAACTGTGCTCATCCCGAACTTCTTGAAGTAGGTCAAGATTTTTTAGAAATCTTTGCGAGTTGTGACATGGATCAAAAGATTTGACTCGAAGGCTAGGGAGTCCGATTTCTATTGGACAAGTTGCACAAACTGAAAGCAGTTTCACAAGTTGGTTCTCTGAGTGTCGTCCTATATGACCAAAGGACGGAAGGAACTTCATCCACCCAGAAGCCCCCAACATTCTCAAGTTTTATTTTCAGACCGTGCAGTATTGTTCAATTGGTAACTTTCATTTGTCCGTTACATTGTAGATAAGTAACGAAAGTGTGAACCAACTTTATCTTTAAATTGACACAATGTTTTATAAAGTGTTTCCTGGTAAATTGGGTTCCGTTATCTATCACAATAACTTCGGATATGCCAAATCTGCAAACAATGTTCCATCGGATAAATTCAGTTGTATTTTGCTTAATTATTTTGGCTAATGGGATGGCCTTGACCCATTTTTTGAAATAGTCAATTCCAACTATAATAAATTTTCTCTATCCTGATGCCATTGAAAGTGGTTCGAGGATGTCAATTCCCAATTATATGAATGGCCATGGCAACTGCAGATCTTGGAGTTTGTGTGTGGCTGATGGGTGAGGTTTCTATGCATTTGGCAGTTCTCACATTTTCGGACGAAATCAATTGTGTTATATTTCATAGTGGGCTAACAATATCCTTACCATTTGAGCTTGAACGCAATGTTTTCAACACAAATGTGGGATCCACAGATATCGAGGTGTACTTTACCAAGGGCGTACTCGGCCTCTTCTGGTGCAAGACACCGTAGGTATGAAATTGAGTACCCTCATCGGTATAAAATTTCATCCATAATGGTATACCATCCCAATGTCTTTCTCAGATGATTGGCTTCATCCGGGTTTCTGGTAACATGTCATTAGACTGATACTTCACATAGGGAGTCATCCAATTATCAGAATTAGCTACTTGCATGACTTCCTGTTGTGGGTCATTGATGCTAGGTACTTTGAGAATTTCACGTAATTCCCGCGCTTATTTCTCTGGTTCCCCCATTGCAGCAGCTCTTGCTAATCTATCTACTTTTTTATTTTCTTCTCGTGGAATGTGAATCATTTTCACATGATTGAATGTGAAAATCAAACTTTAAACTTTGAAGAGATATTGGGAAAGTAACGAATTAATAGTATTAAAATTTCTTTAGACTTGATTAATAAATAATTTCGAGTCACTATATACTATAAGATTTGTGGCCGAGTACTCTTTGGCTAATTTTAGACTAGCGAGTAGTGCCTCATACTCGGCCATGTTATTCGTCGCTGGAAATTTGAGAGTCATTGAATATTTTATTTCAGACCCATCGGGTATTCTTTATACCACTCCGACTCTGCAACCTTTTTGCATTGAAGCCATCTACGTTTAAAGTCCAGGTCAAAATATTTTAGAGACTATCGGTCCCAATAACATCAAGGGCATTTAGAATTTGTGTCATTGTTTTAACATTGAAGTCCGCGAGAGCCTAACCTTTCAAGGACGGCCTCGGTCGGAATTCTAAGTCAAACTCTCCCAATTCAATAGCCTATTTAACCAATCGTCTAGACACATCTGGCCTTTGTAGGATTCTTTTTAATGGTTAGTCTGTTAGAAAAATTATTCTGTGTGCGTAAAAATATAATCAAAGTTTTCAGACGGGATATATAAGCGCCAGCGCCATCTTTTTAGCACGGGTGTAATAAGTTTCTACGTCGGTTAAGATTTTGCTAATGTAATATACTGGTCTCTGTCCATCAAACATTTCTCGAATCAAATATAAAAATAAGTATTTGGCCTGTTGTGGAGAAGTTAATAGTGGCAGATGAGAAAGATACTTCTTGAGTTCTCAAAAAGCAACCTAGCATTCAATAGTCCACTGAAACCTATGGCCTTTGTGCCTCTCAACGCCTTAAAAATGGTAAGTACTTTTCGGCCGATTTAGCCAAGAAACGTAAGAGTGCTGCCAATCTTCCAGTTAATTTCTTGACTTCCTTCATCGTTTGAGGAGGATTCATATCTAAGATATCCTTAATCTTTTTTGAATTGGCTTCTACTTCTCGGTGCAAAATAATGAAGCCTATAAACTTTTCCAATGTTACTCCAGAGGTGCATTTGGTCGGATTAAGTTTCATCTGGTGTGTCATCAATATATTAAATGCCTCATACAGATCATGAATATGGTCTTTCTAAAGTTTGCTCCTTATGAGTATGTCATCCACATATACTTTCATATTTCGTCCGATCTGAGCCTCAAATATTTTATTGACAATGCGCTGATAAGTTACACCGATATTTTTTAGACCGAATGACATAACTTTATAACAGTATGTCCCTTGATCGGTCATAAATGACGATACTCCTCGTCCTTTTGATTCATCCAGATTTGGTTATTGTCTGAATTTACATCCATGAAACTGAGCAATCCGTGTCCAGTAGTAGAGTTTATGAGCAAATCAATTCTTGGTAATGGGAAGCTATCATTCGGACATCTTTTATTGACATCAGTAAAATTGACGCACATTCTTCACTTTTCATTACTTTTCTTTATCATGACCACGTTTGATAATCAGTATGGGTACTGAACTTCTCTAATAAATCCAGCATCTAAGAATTTTTTCACTTTCTCCCAAATGGCAATCAACTTTTTGACCGAGTAGTTTCGTCTTTTTTGCCCTACAGGTTCGTGGTCAGGATTTAGGCCCAACTTGGGGACCATTACTCCGGTTGGTATTCCTGGCATGTCGTTAAATATCCAAGCAAAGACGTCAAAATTTTGTCTGAGGAAATCGATAGATCGACTTCGGAATGGCTCAAACAAAGAACTCCTGATCTGAATGTACTTTTGAAGATCATTAGGGTTAAGTGAAATTTGATCTATTGAATCTCCAGGCTGGGCTTGAAGTAATGTGGTCTCATCACGGAGATTACGGTCCTGAATCTGTTGATTTGTTGGCGTCTGAGTGACTTTAGATAAATAATAGGTCCGCCTAGTTATTTCATCACCAAGAACCTTTCTGATACCAAATGGAGTCGAAAATATTACTTTGAGATGTGGAATAGAAGTCATTGCTCCGAATGTGGTTAAGCAGGGTTGCCCAAGGATAGCATTGTAGACCGATGAAAGATCTATAACCAAGAAAGAAAGTATCTTGGTTGCTGTCCTCGGATATGTACCTAATGTGACTTTTAATTGGATCACTCATTATACGGGTACAGGTTCATTATCTAGTCCATACAAGAGTCCTTCTAAGATCCTCAATTGACTTTGTTTTAGTCTTAATTTAAAAAATACATCCAAATAAAGTAAATTCTTTAAATTTTTATTATCAATAAATACTCATTTCAGTTGGTAGTCCATACTACCGTCGAAAATAAGCACAGTTACAACAAAGAGATTAGAATGAGGGAATGTTACATGAGTTAAATCTTCATCACTAAAACTAATAACATAATCCTTATTATCTATCCTTGGTTTTTTGCAGCCGATGGCCATTCTCGAGCTTTTCGGAACGTCATCCCAAGTGGGTCGTGTGGAAATCATGCTTTCGACTCCAACTGCCACTTGGCCTCTTGGTTGCTTGGCCTCATTTTCGTTTACTCCTCCGAAAGTCTGTTCAGGTCTTTATAAAAATAAGTTGAGATGTCCTTTTCGGACTAACTTTCCAATTTTCTTCTGCAGCGTCCTGCAGTCATTGGTATTGTGTCCTCCGCACAGATGGTAATGACAATACTTTGACTGGTCACTACCATCTGAGTTCTTTAACGCCTTCAACCATTTGAAGAAATTTTCATCATAAATTTATATTAGGATTTGAGAGCGGGATTCATTTAAGGGAGTTAGGTCTTATAGGCTGAATCCTCTTCTTGGTGCTGACTCAGACTTTTGTTGATTTCTCGATCCTCGGGGACCCATATTATTCATATTTTTTCGTTTTCCCTTCGCTATTTTTTGGTGGGGCGAGTCCTTCGACCGTTTTGCTTTGCTGGCCTCGTCAACTGCAATATAGGCACGAGCAATGGCCTTAGCCTCTCTGAAGGTCTGAGGGTTCTTATGGTCCATGTGTCTAAAAAAGTCACTTGATTCCAACGCAAATATTAAAGCATTTAGCTTCACTTCCTCAGTGAGCTTAGGAATCTTTCTAGCCTCGGCCGTAAGCCTTGCCAGAAATTTTCTTATACTTTCATTTGGCCTTTGCTTTACGTGGGCCAAATGTCAGGGTTGTTTTTCTTTTCTTCTACTGGAGGTAAACTAAGATAAAAAATTATCAGCCGAATCTTGAAAAGTTTGAATGAAATTTTGCTGAAGACGATAGAACCTTGCTCGGGCATCGCCTTTCAAAGTCAAGGGAAGTAGAGGCATATTGCTACCTCATCTAAACCTTGAAAGCTTATGAGCGTATATAAGTGACCTAGATGATCCATAGGGTCAGAACTTTCATCATATGGCTCTAAAGTGGGAAATTTAAATTTATGTAGAAGTAACCGCATACAGATCTCTATTGTAAATGGAAACCTTCACAAGACAACTGTCTTTCCTGTAGTGTCTTCTCCAAAGACATGGTCTAAAATTCTGTTGACTTTTTTCTCTATTCGGGGAGGAGCCGCTATCCTTTTCGCATTGAGGAGATTCCTCAACTTGGATAGTTTTTGGATGGACTGTGAAATTAGATGGCTCATAGTCCTTGGAGGACGTTCGCTATGACAAGTTACTCCACAAAATGTGAGCTCCCTATTCTCACAAAAATACCAAGGGTTTCGTATCTCAAGAGTATCCTCTCAGACTCGAAAACTTAAACAACTTTCAAGTCGTGATAGAACTTTTTCATTTGAAGCCATTTTAGTCCCGAGGTCGTCCTGGTGGTCAAATTTTTTTGAGGGGTATTTTCTTCCCCTATTTTTCTTCTTTTTGGACGTGGTGGTTTGAGAGGCTGAAGAAGGGACTCGTTTTGGCT
>JAOVVI020011938.1:0-12439 GCA_028571085.2 Nepenthes alata | reverse complement strand
AAGAAGACAAAGACGAAGAATCGGCACCACCGAATTTGGGACTTCTCTACTTCTGTTTATTTTTTTATTTTTTTTATTTTTATTTCTCTCTGTCTAAAGAATGGTGGCGGATAGGGTTCAGTGGGGTTGTGGTTCGTGCATCCGGGTAGGGTTTGGTGTAATGGACAGGGTTGTTCAGGTGAGTAGGATTTAGGGTGAGAGGTCGAGGAGGGTTTCGGGTGGTTTGGGAGGAGAAGATGAACGCGGGTGGTTTGGATGGTTGTTTTGGGCTCCATTTGGCTTGGTGGTGACCGGAGAGGTGGTGGTCAGTGGCGACGTTGAGGATGGCTTTTGGCGGCGATGGGTTCTGCCTCCTGCTATAGCGGCGGTGCCTACTGTAACTGCTTCGTCGGATGAGACTGCTGCTTCGTGTGCCTCTACCTCTTTGATTTCTCCTTTTTTTAATTGTGACAGAAATGATGCTCTTACAAAAATCACTTTTTTTTTTTTGCAATATGAAGAGGCAGTTGAGAAGAATTGTGGCGTGAAAGTGGGCAGTGGAGCTGGTGGACTTAATAGTGTTGCTGGTTGCGGGAAGTTGTGTGACGAGTTATTGGTTGTAAGAAGTTGTGTGACGAGTTATTGGTTGCGAGAGGCAAAAAGATAAGATTTTATCTCTGATACCAATTTGATGTAAGGAGGGGATGAAAAAAGTAGGGAAGAGAGACAAAGGGATAGAGATAAGAATAGAGATTAGAGTGGTAGAGACAGTAATAGAGATCAAAGGGGTAGAGATAAGAAAAAGAATAAACCAAGGGAGAGATGAGAAAGGAAGCCACAATTACTCAATTGCATTTAATTTCTCAAAATATTCATCATTCATATCTTAAACAATAGAAGTAAGGTCCTTATATAGAGAACCCGAGTCCTAGACTAAGTTGGAAAGAAATATAACTTACTAACTAAATATGATTTAAGTTCCTAAAATTAAAAAAAAATCCTAAATAAAAGTAAATCAAATAAAATCATAGTATAATAAAAGCAAATAAAATCATAATCTTTCAAATAAAATAAAATTAAAGTGAATCAAAGTAAATCTCTTCTAATTTGGTATAATTTGGATGTTCGCATCACCTTCCCTCCTCTCTTTCATTCTCCTGTTTCTAGTTTGTCTAAAATATTACTGTCTTGAATATCGGAAGATAAACTGAGTGGCTGGGAACTCAAATGTGACTGATTAATTCAGTTCCACTACACCAAGCCACTGCCTGTTTGGTAGGTTGCCTTGCTTACATGGATGGTCTAGTGAGACAACTCTGGTAAGTTAGCCAGCTTGGGCCCTAGTTGCCTTTCTTTGGTGGTTTGTTCAGCAACGTCCGAGGCAGTGTCCTCAATGATTTAATCTGCTGGAGCCTGTCCCTTTACAATGGGTTAGACTCGGAATTCAATGTCAAATTCATCCAATTCAATACCACTTAGTCAAGCGACCTAATACACTCGACTTCTACAAGATCCTTCTTAAAAGTTAATATGTTAAGATCACAATCTTGTAAGCTTGGAAGCATGATCGAAGCTTCCTAGTGGCAAATACTAGGTCAGTGCCCGTCCTTTTGCCACGGTATACTGTCTTTGAATCAACTATGGATTTGCTGACATAGTAGAATGGTCTCTAAATTCTAGACTCCTCTCTAATCAAGACTGCGCTTAACACAGTATCCAATATGGCCAAGGAGAGGAATAGATTCTCTCCTTTGGGTCGTGTCAAGAATGGAGGATGTCCAAAGTACTTTTTAACTATTGAAAAGCTTGTTGGCATTCATCCATCAAGTGAAACTCATTCATCTTGGCTCCTCAAAAAAATGGTAGATATTTTTCTGCCTGCTTGCTCATAACCCTAGATAACACTATAAGTCATCTGATTAGCCTCTGAATAGCCTTCATAGATTTTGAGAATTTCATGTCTGTTATTGTTTTTATTTTCGCTAGATTGGCCTCCATACCATGCTGGGAGACTGAATCCTAACCGTTTTTTCGAAGTTAGTCTGAATACGAATATGGTTGGATTAAACTTCATATGGTAAGGGCATTAAATATCTCTGTCAAGTCTTCTATGTGGTCACTAGATTGAACACTTTTTATCAACATTCACATAAACCTTTACATTATGACCAATCTATTATTTGAATATTTTGTTAACTAACTGCTGGTAGATCTCGCTTCCATTCTTCAAGTCAAATGACTTTGTAACAATACAGCCCCAAAATAATCATAAATGAAGTCATTTCTTCATTACCAGAGTCCATGCAAATTTGATTATATCTAGAGTAGGCGTCTATAAAGCTCAATAATTAGTGGCCCGAAGTCGAGTCCACCAATTGATCAATAGTCAAAAGCAGGAAACTATCTTTGGACATACTTTATTCATATTTGTCTAGTCGACAAACATTTGTCATTTTCCATTACTCTTCATGACAAGGATCACAATGAGAACCAATTGGGATACTCCACTTTGCAGATAAACCATGCCTCTATTTCTTGACTTCATCTCTCATTGTCTTCAACCTTTCCAAAAAGTAACTCCGTCTTTTTTATCAGATGGGCTTATATGCTAGCATTATGGTTAACTTATGAGCCATGATTTTCATCGGAGTTCCAAGCAGGTCCACAGGTATCCAAGCAAAGACATTGCGATTATTTTGCAAAAAGTTTATTAGCTCTTGGCTTTCAATCTTGGCTTAGGGAGGATCCAATCAAGTCATACCTCTCTTGATCCTTTAGGTCTAGAGGAATCTTGATAGGTGCCTGACTGGGTTTTTCTTGTGGTAGCAAGGTTTCAACTTGAAAATCAAACTCCTCTATAAGCTGTGGCATTGCCAGACTGTGGACTTATCTAACAGTTCTTGCCCATGATACGATCTCCTCTCACTTCTCCAATCCAAATGGTGCCCTAAATTTGTTTTCTGGAGTGAGATCGAAGTAGCTGCTTTGAATATATCTAGACACAACATGACTAAGATGATATTATGAACAGAGGGAAGATTAACCACTAGAAAGGTCAAAGAAGTGGAAAGCTACAATAGGTTGCATCCCCGTTGTGATCTAGATATTGATTAATCCTTCAACTTAGACAAGCCCATTGTCTAAACTATATAAAGGACTGTTTGATAGATCAAATTGCTACCTATGTTGTCCTAGTTTGACAAAAGCAAAAAATATAGAATATTCCTAGAATTTCTATTCTTGATGAAAACTCGTTTGAACCGGTAATCCTAAACTCTATCTGAAACGAATTTTGATACAAGATAATGGAAGTATTACGTGATTTAGATCATCATCGTTAAGCTAATTGTAATATCCTTGATATTTGTAATTTCGGGTTAAAATTAATTCGATTGTGCATGAAATAATTTAGTGTTGTGTTTATTGAATTAAGCTCATTTGGTCCTTAGAAGAAATTAAATTCATTTTGGTGTAATTTGGACACAAGAAATTCTAACGTTCCAACCAACATTCGAACACTAGGTCAAATATCACTTGGGCTGTTTTCAAGAACTTACCAATTTTGAACCAAGTTTTAAATGGTAGTTGGTCAACCGTTGTATTGTGTGGATAAGGATGACTTAGGAGGAAACAATTTGAATTGAAGTGTTGAAATTGAAGATGAATTCAAATGAATTTGAAATTTTAAATGGATTAAAATTTTAAGAAGGATAATGATTATCTACAAATGTTAATAAAAAATTCACCCTCTATTAATTAAGTAGGAAGATAAAAATGAAGAGAAAAGTACAAGAAAAACATGAAGGAAAGACGGGGCGAGCGATATATTAAAAAGAAAAGGGATCTAGACAAACTACCATTCAAATAAATCATATTTCTTCTGGTGTTTCTTGTAAAGTTCACTCTTCTTCCTTTGAGACAATGAAATAAACTTTTGAACCCTAAATCTTTCTTCCATTCAAAATATGATGTTTAAGATAGACTTGGAATCGTAGAAATTAGAAATATATGTTAATTCATAAGTAAAAATTAACACAATTATCAAATTAAAGGAAAGATATGGGAAAACCATGAAAGTAGAAATGAACTCGAATTCTGGTTATTATGTAAATATATTTAATTGTTTGGTTATATTTATAGTATTTGAGTAGATAATCCATGTTATCATCTTATATTTTGAGAATTTGCATGAATTATCTATAATCAAACTGTTTCGGTTTGGTTTTTGCCTGAAGTTTGAGGTCATCGTTCGAAAGCCAATTATATGTTCTTGACAATTTGTCTAGTTTTAAAATCCAAGTCTTGAATTGTTGATTCCTACGGTTATTTTCAGTTTTTTCTTGAATTTTAGACTTTGAAATTGTTGTCTAAGTCATAATTCGTGAGTTTAACTCAATATTCTTTGAGTATATTGAACTTTATTTCTTGGAAACCGAAACAATCACTTGATGGTCTGTAGCATTTGAATGTCATTCAAATGCCAAACCTGTGACTCCGAGGTTTGGACCAGCGTTCAAATTTTAATCTAGCAAATTGATGTATAAGCCTCAAAATTCTCTCAAATTCTTGGATTTTGATCTTTGTTTTGATATTCTTGATATATGAGTTTTTAGAATTGTTTTTTTATCAATTGTTACTCATATCTTATTGCTAAGGTAAAGCAAATTAAATAAAGCCACTACGGTCATAGGGGATATCAAACCTACAGAATATTAATATAGTCTATAATTGTCCAATACTAATTTTCATATCCGAAAGTTTAAAGTCTCTGGTTTTGTGATTGGACGCTTATAACCTGGAACCATCATATTGTGGTATCAAATGATATTGGCGAGGGACATTAGATCAGGCATGGTCATGCCACGAGGACAGATATTCTCCGGGTAACTGCCGACCTTCATATGGTAGGGAGAAGTTTCTTGAGAGTTGACGTGGCTATATGTACGATCTTGAATGTCGGGTAATTTCGCGTCACTCACCCAACTAATAGGACGTAAATAAGTTGGCCTTTGGTTACAATGATAAATAAGGTCTAGGAGATTTCCTGATCTTCTTATTGTAATATAATATCTCTGTTATGTTAGGATTCAATAGATATACTTTTCTTGATATATTATATTGTCAATGGGTCCTTTTTATTATGTTATCATTCGGATATATTGTTCAGAGTTGTCATTCATATTATTGATATTTCATGACGTACTGAACATTCATCTCACTCTATATTTTGTTTTATTCTGCCAAATTAGTTGTGGATACTTTGATGTTGAACAACGTGGCTAACTCGGAGTTTTAGCAAGATGTCTTTGGTTTGAGTATTAATATCAGTAGGTTTGAGTATTATGTTGTAGTAGATGTTTTCACACATGTATTAAACAATCTTATGTTTCCTTGTAACTGTTTGGAATTTTAATTAATGGAATAATAATAGATGTTTATTATTATTCAAGGTTTGCATGTTATATATATGGATTTTCCCGTATTGCAATCTGGACAGTTTTTAGTTGTACTTCAGAAACCAAGCCGCGTTTTGACACTACAAGTTTCCTTCCCCAACTTATGCTGCTTACTTGGTGAAGCCCCGTCTAGTTTCCTTGCGGTGCCAACCAGCTTAATGGAAACCATGTTGATTATGCCTACCATTGCTGATTGCATGGAGGTGCTGATGATCCTTCTTCCGCCTCTGCAGCTTTCTTCCCTGTGCTCTCTGGACCCCACATGAATTTATTTCAATATTCCACCAAAACCCTGATTTCAATCTCCTTTCGAAAAGTTTGACATTCTTCAGTTATATGTCCAAGAGCTCAATGATAATTATAGTATTTTGATTGTCCCCTGCCCCTGAATTTTTTATCAGCTTCAGCCATCTCACAAATTTCTCATCTTAATTCTTCATCAAGATATTAGATCTTATATCAGTGAGTGGAGTGAGCTATAATGGCCTGGTTGTTAGGCGTGAGTCTGGATCAGTCTGGCACTGATCTAGTCACTGTTTCCCCTATTAACCCCATCATGCCTTCTCTTTCAGTTTCTAAGATATCCTTGCTCTGGTCTAAAGTCTAATCTTTCAAGATGCTCGGTCGCATTCACTTCCTCCGCAGCAATATAGGCTCCTATAAAGGCTACTGCTATCACAAAAGTTTGGGGATCCCATTACACCAATGACTTAAAAAAAGTCACCTGACAACACTAGAACCACATAGGCATTAAGATTTGCCTCATCCGTGAGATTCGGAATGCTACACGTTTCAGCATTGAAGTGAAAAAGTAAAAGCTTCTAACATTGAAGTGATATTCGTGAATCATCTTATTGGGCCGGATCTAATCATGTTGTGGGCCTTAAGCTCAGCAAATTTGTGATGAAGTACATGAGGATATATTGGTAATTTCCTATGTTAGTATATTTCGATTTAAACTAAGTAATTAGTTGATGAGAGGGATTTGTGAATAATGATTTCGGATCACCTCAATTTTCAAATTAATGGGAGTATAATGTAAATTTAAGTAAATTATTGGAAGGAAGATAAAAGTTGTACGAAACCCTAGTTCCTTTGAAACCCTAGCGCCTCATCACCCCTTATTGAAACCCTTGCCACCACTTTTTCAAAACTTAAACACTAATATTAAAGAGTCGTTATGTTAGCTAATTAAAAGGGATAGCGGCAGCTTGGAGTGGAGTAATAATCAGCTGAATTAGTTTAACATTTGAGATTAAAAATATTTAGAAGGGAAATGACTAACCTAGCAGCCCTTTTGTAATTCAAAAACCCTAGGAGCCTCCCATTCTTCCACCTCTTTGCTATTTCATCTAAGTGGGAAGAGAGAGAGAGATAGGCAGCTCTGAAAGTGGATCTAAAGAGGACCATTATGAGGAAATAAAAGAGAAACGATAGCAATCGAGGCAAGTACCAAGCCTTTCTTCTTGATTATTCTTGTATCTTATAATTTTTTTTGCCAGACCATTCTTGATTATTGTTGCATCTCTTTTATGTTGTTAATCCTGTTCATTCATGATGAATCATAGAATAGAGTAAAAAAGAGTAGATATATGTATGAGTAATTTTCGAGACTATTTAGTCATGTTTTAGTGCGGTGTTGGACTAGCATGCAAGCCAGCATTTGAAGGGCGTTCAAATGCCAATGCAAAGTTACAAATAGGCCCATGCTCAATGATTATTAAGGGATAGTAAATATATAATTTTATGATGTTATGATATGTTATAGATCAGCTAATAGGTAATATATATGTATTTATACATTATAATCTTGTTATGCACAGTTACATGCTTGAGAAGTGAGATATTGAATCTGGCATTCGAGAGTATCGCCCCAATGCCAAGGTCTTTCTTGCAATAGATCCATGAATCTACGAGTTTTCCTTCATTATTAATGTATATTGCACGTTAGTATATTATAGAAAGTCTTGGTAGTACAATGATTTATACACGCTTGAGTTGCAATACTTCAAGATTTTATCCTGCATTTGAGGACCATGAGAGGCAGCATTCAAGCACCAAGCATAGTTCTAGAGGGTTTCCGGAGTCATGAGAATCCTGACATGTTTTAAGATAATTGGCTTGTATCATGTTATTTTAAGGCCTTGTGATAAAAATAGCATTTTGGAGGATTGTAGCATCGTTTCCATGAAGAGTAGTGTCCACTGTTTGAGCGCCGTTTGAGCTCACCCTCAAATGTCAATGAGACATTTTTGGTAGTGTAGGCTAAATCTTAGGTTTGAGGCCTAGGAAAATGATTTCCAAAGTTAAGTTACAATTTAGAGGAATTTAGTGGGACTAGTGAGAAGTGAATAAGTGCGAGGGTATTTAGGTACTACATTCCTCTACTCTTTCCTTCTAATGAGTTTCTTTGCATTATCCCTTATTGCATGAGTATGCTTCCCTTGGTATTCTATGGTTAAGTAAATGAAAGCATGCAAACACTCTAAGGTATCTAGGCGAATAAGATACTACACCAGTGTTGTTAAATGCACAAGGCAAATTAAGGCACAAAGGGTTTTCAAGGCCTAGGGCAACGCAAGCACAAGCGCAAACATGATGGAAGTAGAGCGCCCATTTATGATATATATATATATATATATATATACTGTTCTTGCAATGAATTATAATTGTTAAAGTCAATAATAAAATAAGAAACACTAAAAATATTTATGATAATAATATAAAGTCATAATTTAGCTAACAATATAAAAATGACAATTATAAGTACAATAAACCACAAATGCATAAGAATAATATAAATCATTAACAAACTTGAACTATTGTTCTCCAAATACTCACAAAGTATATTAATATTTATCATTATTATTAAATAAAAGTTAACACTTCTCATTTCTTAGCTTATAGGCATGAATTATTTTTTTATATTTACATCTCTCTCTAAATTAAAATTTTCATAATTTATAAACTTCAATGGAGTAATTCTGAAGACAGTTATCTTCAAGATTGACACTGTTTTTCAATTTAGTATGATGAATAATTTCATTTACTCCGATCATTTTAACTATAAAAATTTTGTCAAAAAATCATCCTCAAATTTAAATTTGTTATCTTAACAATGATCAAAATCCATCCTTCTAATCAATTACTATTATTTTCAACAATCTCAATTTCATAAATAATGAATCAGTATTGTAAGTAATAGTTAAATATAATGGATAAATTAAAATAAAATTAATTTTAAAAACAAATTATAAGGTGTTCAAAGCACTTACCTTGAGCCTCAAAAAAAGTATCCACCCTAAACTTAGGCTCGTGTCTATCAGAATGAGCCTTGCCTAGATATGTTAAAGCGCCTTACTTTGAGCACCCAGCCTAGGCACACATGAGGCACACCTTTAACAATATTGAGTCTATGGCATCATAGCATAATCTACACTTTTCCAATGCATATCCATATCTAGAGGTATGAGGCCTATGGTATTTGTAGAGAGATAATTATAGCTATGTGACCGTCATAGAGTATGATATCAAGGGCTATTGTGGCAAGGGAGGAGCATAATTATTCGAGATTCTCGCACCACTAGATTGTTGAGAGAAGTCTCACGAGACTGTGATAGTCACATGTCAAACTTGCGAATGTCAGAATACCTCGTGATACTTATCAAACCATTGGGAGTGGAAATACATTGACCTTGGATGCACAGCAGCAGAATAAGATCTGAAGAAATTCTTATAATATATTGATGTTACTAAAACCTCTCTTGAAATGAATTTAGAGGAATCCATGTAGTTATTGAGATTCAAATTCAGAGAAATCATGTTGCTACTGCTAAGATTCGGATTCAATGGAGTCCATTTGTTAATGATCTGTTAAGCTCGTGTTGAGTCGTATTATGACTGAGTTACAGAGCTTTCAGGTGTTATTATTGTTATTAAGCATTGTTAATTGTCGTTATTTCTCTCACATCACAGCTTTCGATTAACCCAAAGGTGATTATTATTATTGTTTTTATTGTTGGATATTGTAGCTTGCTAAGCGTTTGGTTCACTCATTGTGTTTTTTTTATTTCAAATTAGTGCATGGACAAGTAAGGCTTGCCGGTAATCGTTCTATCAGAGGTGATTTCAAGTTGAGGACCTTGGATCAAAAATTGTTTATTTGGGAGTATAAGCATTTCTTTTACGTTTTAGATTATGTTAATTGTGAGACATTTTTGTATCCTAGTTGGAGGATGATGCATCATACATTGGTTTACCTCAATGTTACAAGGTGTTATTTATGTTAGCAATTGATATTTTATGCTATGAGATTGTCATTGTAACTTTTTTTTTGTTTTGTAGATAGTGTGGACAAACTGGGCTATGGCTGTAGATCGATTTCAGGAGTGCCACAGTGGTGGTACCAAAGCATGGGATTCTGTGTTTTTAGCGTAACAGTTCGGTCAGCAGTCGTTGACCTAGTCCGGTCACCACAGGGGAGGATCATAGATTATTAGTGACAAGAAAGAAGAATCACAATATCTCAATATCAATTGAATTTATTAATGGCTACTCAAACAATGAAGTTAGTATTTTTATATAGAGAAATCGTATTCTTATATTAATTAGGCATCTTGTTCTTGTAAACTAGAAATGTGCTATTAATTCCAAATACCCAAAATGTAGGCAAGATGATGCATCAGTGGAAAAAGATGATCTGGTTAAATTTATAGATAATGATACAGAATGACAATCTAAGATGAATTTTCTTGATTAGTAATAATAATGCAAGCTATCACCAATTGATTTGCAAAAGAAAATTCATGTAGCCGATCTCACTTCATAGGATTTAAGACAATATTGTTGCATTCCTGAGTTCACAATATTTCATAGAATTTTTTCTCTTTAGGTATAACATGTCCAATGTTTTTTCATTACTTGCTCTCTTATTTCTACTATGTAAAAGCATACCATACTACCCAAAAGGTTGGTATAAGGAAATAAGAAAGTTCTCTCTCTTTCTAATCTATCCTAATCTATCTACCAAAACCCAAGGAGCCCAAAAAAGCTTGCCTATTCTTTTATCTCTATTTGAACTTTCGACTTTTTTTTACGAAGAAAATATTCCGTGGACATCCTATTAGAAAAAATTTAATAGCAACATCATCAGTCATCTATTAGAAATGGACATGTAGGTGCTTGCAAACAGTAAATGTCAAATCATTTATAAAGATTGAATCATTTACCAAAACAAGGATTCTAAATAAATGTCACAGTCATCTATCAAGATAAGGATTCCGAAGAAAAGTCACAATCTAACGTAAGTTGCACATCCCTGATAACATAACACTGTATACAAGCATACTTCTATCTAGCCCTGCTCTTCATGGAGATTAAAAAATGGGGCTACGCCAAGGAAATAACTCAATTAGCGACTGCCAATTTCCCCAGCCTCCGGGCGAATTCCCTCCCCATTACCTACTGTGCCCTCAAAAAAAAGCTTTTGCTCTCTGACTCATCACAGTTCTCTGACACTCCTTAGACCCCACCATTCAAAAAATATTTTTCAATGTTTTCATCTTCGGAGCACTTTTTCCTTCTCTGTTATACACCTTAAACCATCATCCTTTGGTCTCCCCCATCAATTCAATGATACATATATCCCCTTTAGGTTTATTTTCCTTTTTTATTCATCCATCTCAAAAGAGCAAATAGAGAATTTTACTTGAGATCAACAGAATTTTACCTTATCTTCTTCTTAGCTTTAGTAATCTACTGGTAACTACTGAGAGAAGCATCTCAGTAAGAGTTCAGTAAGAGTTCAAGTGACTTATGAGAACATGATCTTACTCCAATTGTGTAAATTCTCGGAGGAAATTTGATATCGCTCAAATTTCAATGTCAATTTGGTGTAATTTGCAGTATGGATTGAATTTTTTAACTATGTTTAACTTTTGAAGAATGTGCCTTTAAACTAAACAAAATGGTAAAGAGGATCAATGTGCAAAGGCAAGGAGGAAAAAAGACTAGCATTATTACATCAATGACAAGAGGCAATGCGATAATAAACAAACCAAGAAAAAAAAGGATACCACTAACTAGCATCTTATCTGTCAGATACCACTAACTCAATTTGAAACATTTTCAGGTTACAACTACACAGAATCAAAACTAAGGTGATTTCCCAAGTTGCTGATGTTGAATACAGATAGATCACCAAGACAGTCCTGCATAAAAAATGCTGCTTCACAACTCTTCTTGCAGTTTTGCACAAAAAAATAATTTTTGTTTTGCAAATTTAGACCCATAACATCATTGATTGTCCTCACCATAAACAACACAGTTCATTGTCTTCAATTGATAGTTCTGATGACTACTAAAAGCACCTACACCACTAACATGACCAGAGTCTTAACCAGAGCAAGACAACCTTTTCAGGAAACATTTTTCTTTTCTTTTTTGTTTTTTGGCTCCAGAAATAATTCTTTTCTGTTCTTTTTTTTTTTTTTTTTGAATATCCCACTTTATTGCTTTCCAATAATTTGCCAGAATCAATGGCAAGATATTACAAAATACATAAACCAATTTAGCATTAATCTAGAAGATCCAGATCCTTCACCCTAAATATACGTTGAAAGGAAATAGAAAAATAGGATGGGATTAGTTAACCAATTATTTTAAGCCTAAATATAGCGATCAAACCGAAACATTTCATTAACTCTAATTATTAACTTCTGTGCCCGACCATCAATGTGTTGTTAAGACAAGGATTAGTCTTAATTTTAATAAATAACCTTCATTTATTGTCTAAAAATCATGTTTCTTTCTTCTTCTCTTTCTGCCCATTGAATATGTGCATTGAGTCACTTTTGGGTTTAAATTCCTTCACAAAGAGGACAAAGAGAGAAATATATGGACCAGTCAATAGGTATTGGATGCATGGCAGTTTTTGCCGTTTCAGGTGGTGTAGCACTTTTTGCCTTTCAAGCCCATAAACGACTTCTCTCAGAATTTATGAAGAA
>JAOVVI020011936.1:0-12440 GCA_028571085.2 Nepenthes alata | reverse complement strand
CATCACATTGGTATCAGAGACTAAATTCCTTCTTGCAACCCGCAACTAGCAGCGACGCCACCTTCACCATAAATCCCTTCCTGCAACCATCTATGCCACAACCTCCACCATCCCACCAACCCGCACCATAGTCTATTGTTTGCATTTTCTTCTGGCAGGCGGCATATCGTTTATTTATGCTTTCCAATTATTTTGAAAAATTTTTTTTTTTTTGTCTCAATAGAAAAAAAAAACAAATTTGTTGAGAAAAAAAAATTGTCTCTGTAAAAAAAAGAGAGATAGAGAGAGAAACAGAGAAATCAAAGAGACAGAGGCACACGAAGCAGCAGTCCCACCGCCGAAGCAGTCCCACCGCCGAAGCAGTTACAGTTGGTGCCACCGCTACAACAAGAAGCAAAACCCATCACTGTCGAAAGCCATCCTCCACGACGCTGCTGGCCACCACAATCACCACTACTCCGGTCGCCGTTAAGTCAAACCACGTCCAAACCCAGCCGAACCCACCATACTACGAACCCACCCGAAACCCTAAACGACCACCTTTATCAAATGTCCCAAAACCCAGAACCCTAACCCGGACGTCTGCGCCAAAGCCCAACCCAAAACCCTAGCCTCCACCTTCCTTCAAAGAAAAAAAAAAGAGCGAGAGAAAGAGTAGAGAGAGAAGTCACGAATCAGGTTGAGCTGATTTTCGTTTGCATTTTCGTTGTTTTCACCTTGTCATCATCCCTTCGCCTTCGTCTTTATCTTCAACGTTGCTTTCAACGCCGTTGAAGTCGCTCGTGTCGCCGCCGCTTGAGTGAGAATGTGCAAGCAGAGCATCTGCACCCTTGCCCTTTGTGCGAGGTGTGAAGTGGGTTGTGAAGCCCGAGTGAGATAAAAGGCAACGAGCGAAAATAGGGGTGAAAAAAAAATAAGGAAAAAAAAATAAAAAAAGGGGAAAAAACAGAGAGAAAAAAAAAAGAGCGAAAAAAAAGAGAAAAAAAAGAAAATAAAAGGGAAAAAAAGGGGAAAAAAAGAGAGAAAAAAAAAAGAAAAAAAAAGAACATAGTAGACAAAATCCAGCCAGTAGAATTTTCTCATCACAAGGCAGTCTCATAAGTGGGTCAGATTACCTCTAGATTATGTTTACCATGGATGGGGCAATTTAACGCTTTCTTGTCCGTTGGGTTGGCCAACCAGAATCCAATAATGCCTGGATCTCTCGAGAAGCACTACAGCAGTTCGGCCCATATTTTTTGGAATTCTATTAAAGTCAGCAGGATTGCATTTTTTCAAGCCCAAGTCCAGTCCCTTCTAAAGAAATTGGTCGCTCCGTTCGCTTTTGGCTCCCACTTACACGAGTCTATTACCGTCAATGGAGGGTTGCACAGCCGCTCAACTTGTTGCTGGGGGATTGATTACAGAGGTTTTACTCGACTGGGTCGGGTCCCAACCACCAAGGGAGAATTGATGCGGACATCCAAACTATATCAAATTAGAAGAGATTTACTTTGATTCCATTTGATTTTATTTGAAAGATTATGATTTTATTTGCTTTGATTATGTTGCGATTTTATTTGATTTACTTTTATTTTAGAAACTTAAGTCATATTTAGTTAGTAAGTTATATTTCTTTCCAATTTAGTCTATGATTCGGGTTATTTATATAGGGACCCTGCTTCTCTTGTTTAAGAGATGGATGAGTGCTTGAGAAATGAAATGCAATTGAGTATTGTTCATTTCCTTTCCCCCTCTCTCCCTTGGTCTCCTATCTTTCTTATCTCTATCCCTCTGACATCTATTCTTGTCTCTACTTCTTTGTCTCTCTTCTCTACCTCCATCCCCTCCCCTACTCTTCTCCTTTCCTACATCCTACATCACTAGGCCACAACCCTATTGTTGGCCCAGGGTGAGATTTTCAGAGTGTTTTGATCAACTGAAAACACCTCAAGTTGGGGTGCTTGGAGAGTCTGTTCAATGTGGGTGGAAACTCCGACTCAATTAACCGTTTACTTTGATCCAAGGCACAATGGGACCAACACTAGTAATTTATTGTTGTTCTCTTAGAAGTGGATCAATTTAAGTGCGCCAACATATGAACTATTTCATGCAAACAGAATCAGGTTGAAGCTTTTAGCAGTATGTGATTACAATCTCAAACTTACTAGGAAAATTCACATATTCCCAGGAAGCTTGAACTATAATTTACTGATGTGAAAAGTGGTTATATTTTGAAGAAGCCCTCGAACTCTAAAGCAGATATACTTTCAAATTTCATTTAATGCTTTGGACAGAAGGGTATTAGTAGGCTGAAGAATATTGTAATGAAATTTCGACTGATATATATTGGTATTTGCTCCTGATATCGCCATGAAATTATGATATTTTGTTAAATTGGCGATATGTTGTGATATATTAGCCTATATTTGCCCTTCAAGTTTTAATTTGCAAAATGTTTTTGTGTCCGGTACTGATATTTTTATTGATGGTAATACTTGAATTATTATGTTTGTCTATTTGGTGCACAGGTGCAGAAACAGCTGCAGTTACGGATAGAAGCCCAGGGACGATATTTGAAGGAAATAATTGAGGAACAGCAGCGACTTGGCCGAGTCCTCACAGAAGTTCCGGGCTCCAGTGTCTCAGACCCAGCAACCCCTGCTCCAACATCTGGGGCACCCCTCTCAGACAAGGCCCTGGAACCAAAGTATGAATCTTTCTCATCACACCAAGAGCCATTGACGCCCGATTCTGCTTGTCTGGTCAGTTCCCCAAGTCGAAGCACAAAAGCCAAAACTGACTCATCGACAAAAAAACAGCGGATGAGCATTGACATTGAGGCAGGTTTTCCAGGACCGGAGCCGGTGCTCACACACGAAATGCTGGTGTCGAATATGCCTCCATCTTGTCCACTAGTGCACTCGGGTTTCCATGTTAGGGAGCAATTTGCTCCCGTGTCATTGGCATCAATAGGCGATGAAGATCCAGGTGAGAAATTTTCGGGAATCCTGTGATATTGTTCTCGGCTGATGGACTAAAGTCTCCGGAGAAGCTTCTTTTACTGGGTTCTGAAACCTTAATATTATGATACATGACCACTTGACACTAAATTCACCGCCATGATGGGGCGGTTTGTAGGTGCTCCGATTCAGTTTTAGCAGCAGCCGATTCAATCTAAGTTGGTTTTTGATAGAGATGATTAACAGATCATGCTTGGCACGAAACAATTATTGTTTATGTTGTGGGTGTATTTATGCCGGCTTTTAGGACGGCCGTGTCGCCCGTGCCATAGCTTATTTATCACCTTTAGTTTTAGATACATGTCTAGTAGTATGATGCAAATTGATTAGTCTCATTGTGATGTGCCGACACCCAAATTGTATCAAATAACATTCATGTTTCACTAGCTAAGTAGCTTGCATGAATTATGAGAAATGACTTTGTGGTATGTTAGGCTAGTAGATGGTAATAAAGTTAAAATGGAATATTAATAATAAAGCAAAAATAAATATTATGATTATTTAGTTTATACAACAATGTATAATATTAGTAGGCAAAATCAAAGTGAAGATGAAAATAATGAATTATGATATTTGAATAAATTTTAAGAGTATATCTATAGAAGATAAAAAGAGATATTAACGTTTATGATAATTTAAATAATTAAAATATATGATAAATAAATTATATATAAAAAAAATATGAGTTAGTTATGGTAGAAAGAAAGATGATAATTTATAAGTTTATAAAATTTAAAATAAATGATAAAAAATAATTTTAAATTATTTTTATTTTAGAAATATACTGAACTAAAATTGAGTAAAATAATAAAAAATAATTCAGATATCATGGTGTTAATAAAATCAAGGCTACTTTATTGTTTGATAATAATGAAAAATTTATATGAAGTTATCAAAAAATTTACCAATTTGCCCTATCATATCAATTTGATTTTTATATATCTAAGAACATTGTTATAATTCGAAAATAAATTTTGATTTTATTTAAGGGTTAGTCCATAGAATAAGATATTTTTACTTCAATTTTTTTTATCTTTTTTTGATTAATTAAATTTCTGGAAAATTTTATGTCACATATAAATGGCAATGGTAGTGGCTTAATGGCATTAAAATTCGAGCATTGGAGACATTAAAATAAATACGGTGAACGTTTAGCGTTAAAACGTTGGCAGTCGCCTAGGAATTCCATTGAAACTCCACGTTACGTTTAAAAAGCGTTACAAACGTCGTCGTCTAATACTGAAAACGTCGCAATAAAAAATTCCTTTCACTTCACGCTCAGCGCATCTGACTAATCCGTCGGTCGATCTTCAACAGTCTGCCCTCTCACTCTGTCCCTCGCTCTCGCCCCATTGCCGGCGATGACCGACGTACGCACCGGAGGATTCAATTGCCGTTTCCGGAAATATCGACTTTAACGGTGTAACCTCCTAGCTTGAGCTCAAAGTTATCGATTCGGTGGAGATTCAGCCTTTTCGGAGCTCTCATTAAACTAAAGCATCAGATCCGCATGAAGTATTATCTCTGGTATCATTTTCCTTTCTTCTATCCTTTCTTTTCCCGTTTTCGAATTTCATCTGCTATTTGCCAGTTCATATTCTAGTCTTGGAGATATTATGGCGGAAGTTTCTTGGGTTTTGGCGTGTTTTTGTTGGATGAAAGTTGGTATTGATTGCAGATCTGGTGTTAACTGTGACCTCTTCGGATTAAATTATTATCCAGTTTTGTGATACCACAATTATCATTTGTTGAGCATACAATACCTTTCCCAATCTTTACTTCTCTGTAATGGAAATCGCGATATGTTAAATGTGTTTTTGAAGGCTTCTACACTGCGCACATCTCATTCCTTTAGGCAATCAAATGTTCATATTCTTAGCATTTTCACGCACATCACTGTGAAATTGGGTGTTTAAATGATGCAATTCCGTGTGATGGGTTCATCACACTTCGTCTTTATTACCATTTATGACTGTATTTCGTTGATATTGAGTCCTTATGGAAAAGGACATGGAGAATAAAATTAAATTGGAAAGGGGGGAGCATGGAGAGTGAGGATTAGGTAAAAAGGGAAATAGTTAACCCAATGGCATGAAATTGTTTCTCTTTTACTCTTCGTCTAATTTGATCATTTGTCCTCTTTCTGCTTGGTGTCCAAAGGTTAAGATAACCAGAAGCCAAGATGGAGAATGAGAAGAAATCTTCGGTTGTATCAGATGTGGGAGCATGGGCGATGAATGTAGTTAGCTCCGTTGGACTTATTATGGCCAACAAGCAGCTCATGTCAGCTCATGGTTATGCCTTCAGCTTCGGTTAGTATCTTCTCTTGTCTCCCATTTCCCTGATCTGAGTTTTGAGGCAAAATAATTTTCATGGAAATTTCATTCAGGTTGTTCGTAACCTTCCTGTCCTGCCACTTCTGTGTCCAAGCCGTTGCTCTCTTTCCTGGGGTTTATAATTTTAGGTGAAATGCAGATCCTTTGTGCTTGCTCGTATTCTTCTTGGCCGTTTTGCTTTTGGTTTTCCTTTTGTGCATGTGTGCTTCTCTTTAGGATTTTTTTTTTTTCTTTCCTTTTTTCCCCTGGGGGAGGGATGCTCTTCTACTGTGACCTTTATGCCTTTGTGGTTGTGCTAGTTGCTTGGAATTTTTTTATAGTTGTTTGGTTCAATTAATCTTTGTTATCTGCTTGGAGTACCTGAATGCTGCTTCAATAATGTTAAGTACACAGTCTTTCCAAACTCCTACTTTGCCAAGGATGTAATTGCAGCTATTAATATAAATTATTGTCATTTTTGGTGGTTGAATATGCAGTTTTGTCTATTTTATAGATAAGATGGCCTGCATAGTTGAAATGATAACTTAATGTGCATACTGAATTTGTTTTGACAAGTTTTTCTTATGACTATAGACCAATTTGAATTACCTGAAATTAGGCCTTCAGCTAATGTTACCAATCTGAAACTTATAGGGCGTTTTTGATCCTTGGAAGATCAGGATTCTAAAGAAATTTTTTGAGGGAGTAGCTTCTTAAATAATTGTTATCTACCTTTTGTAATTCCATGAACAGCGGGAATTTAAAGCAAAATAATGAAGAGATTAACTTCACCTTTCTAATGTCCAAACGAACTCTTAGGAGTTTTTCCTTGCCTCAGTTGGTTTCCAAATGCAAAACTGTTCCTTTTTTTTCCTGTGTATGTTTCAAGTTGTCGGACAAATCTTATATCTCACTTTTCCTTTGTTTGATTGGTTTATTATAGTATGACTATCATTTATGTGGGTTCCCATGGGGCACCATCGAAAAAGAAAATGCAAAGGGCTGTACAAAAATCCTGACAAATGGAAAACTGCAAGAATTTTCAAAGGGATCGAGGAAATAAATATTCTCATAGAAACAAGAAATGTTTGCAGCAAACATGAACTCTTGATTTGCAGCAACTGATTGTTGTACGACATGCCATTTGTTTTGCTCCATATGAACCAGATTGCCCATAGAGATAAGCACTCAAAAATATCTATTCTTTTCCACTTGAAAACCCAGTTCTGACTTTAACCCAAGGTATGTCCATGGAGCCTAATGCTGCTGACCATGCTTTAAGGAAAACCAGCAGCAAAAAGATTGTCAACTGACTTCAGACAAAATTATGGGAAGGCCTCTGTTTGGTTGGGAGAGGCCTCTTTTCTGCAAATTATCTAAGATCAAGTTCATCTCTTGCACTATTTCATTTATAAAGGAAACCGTTTATGGAACTTTCGATTTACACCCAATTCCATGGAGAAAGGTTTCTCCAGGTGCTTACCCTGGGATATCGCTGTCTTCATCATTGGAGACTGCAATTCTTTTTTGTAAGATAGCACCATTTTATGAAGATTGGACTGCTATTTCTTCACAATTGGAACTCATCAACTGATGCTGAAGAAGCTCCATTAATCTCTGGAATTTATTGTCCTTACAATAAAATACCAGATATTCTTGTGACCATCAAATTTGATGCAATTAGCAATGATCTCATCTCTGTAGCTTGCATTCTGAAAACAGAACGGGGAAACATTTCAGGAATCTATGTTATCTAACCAATGGAAAAATGGAAAAAATCCTTAAAATGTACATAAATATGATTTCTCAATAGCTTCTTGATCTCTGGCTGTACTGTGTTCCCAAAGGAAGTCCTAAATAAGATGGATCTCTGGCTATACTCCATGATGATGCCATTTATTACTGACCAAAGAGCATTTGTTTTTCTAATAACTACTTTTACACTGCCTCTGCCAACACCTTTGCCATGCCTTTGTACATTACACAAGCCTGACTAATCATTTGTCCTTCGAGGACTTCACATTCAGTTCTTTTGGACAGATGAATTCAAATTTAAAGGTGGATATGTAATAGGAAAGAATAGGAAAATCATATCAAAGCCCCATAATTGAGTTGTGTGAAACTGTTGGATTTTGGAAAATGTTGCAGGAAAACCTGGTTTGAGAGGGGGGTGGCTCTTCTGATTGAAGAGAAATCAGGTAGAAGTGATAATTGATAAAGGACAGTAGAAGAATTCAGCAATGTAGAAATTGGTGTATATTTCATGCAGTGGAAGGGATGATATTCTACTGTCTTTTTTGTTTTATTTTATTCTGCTTTTGTTTGAGACTTGCGCCCTCCTTGCTATGCTCTCCTTTTCCTTTTTTTATTGCATTTTCTTCTTCTATGTGATAAGTTTAAAAGGACCTCTTTGATAGTTGTTCTCCTGAAACTAGTCGTATCATATTCTTTATCCACCTTATATCATGTCCTTTGTTCTTCATCGTCATGTTATATTTCTCTTCATTCTACTTGCCACTTGCTTTTTTTTCTGTCAGTCTCCATGATTAACATGGGTGTACAATTGATCAACTAACTACTGGGTGTCAAAAGGATTTTAATTATGGTGGTGGTGGGCTGTTTCCTTATTTCGGAAATTGACCTAATACCCTCCCCTCTCAATATTATGTTTGAAACAGGTATTCTCTAAATGGCAATGGAGATAAAGAACATACGGAGAGGGTTTTGTCTGATTGATGTATGGAGAAAGAAAACAAAATTCAGGGTTTATGATCATTGGTAAATGGTGGTGTAGTGGATCATATGAAGATTCTGTCATTTTATCATCTTTTTCTAAGGATTTCGTAAGTCAATAAACTCATTCATATGATGAGGGTTTCTGGTGTTTTTAGAATAATGTTATTTGTTTGAGGCTGTGTTCACCAAATGGAGTGGTTTTATTGTGTTGGTTGATTATATTTTGATGGTGGCTGATTGATTGTGACAGAATTAGATGATTCTAAATGTTTTTTGGCTAATCAAGCCAGGAGATGATTCTAAATGATATTGCCCACTTGTCCACTTTTGTCCACTTTGTTCTTCTATGACTTGGATAGTTAAGCACTTCGAGGAGCTTATCTTTATCCGCCAAATTAATTTCCCAAGATGTCAATCGAGCTTAGGCTTCATAATCCTATCCCCTTTTTCTTGCTGTGGCTTTCTTTGCTAGCAAATAGGATTGCTGTGGCTCTAAATGTCATGCATGTATCTGGGGCTTTTGTACTTTCTACATCTTCTCCTCACCCCCACTCCCCACCCTCCATCCCAAAAAAATGCTAGAAAGTAAAAGGAAAGAGGATGAGCTAGTGTAGAATTATTTTACTTTCTCTCTGTTTTGATCCAGTTGAGCTTACAAAAAACTTTTGATTTTTTGACATTTGTACATTTGCGCTACTCTGGGAGCTGTAACTACACACTACACCACATGCATGCATGTATGGATGTGTTTATGTGTGTATGGATGTATGCATGCATGCATTTATGTATGTATGTCAGTCAAAAGTAGCAATCCATTATCCTAAAATGGTTTTTGATAAATTCCCTTGTCATATATGGTGCCTGATTACAAGATCCATGGTGGCGAATCAAGCAATCGCTAGACTAGAAAGAAAAGAACTTTCGAAGTTTATGTTGTTTATGTACTTCCTCTAAGACATGTGAATGAATATAGTGATTTAGTGCATGAACTAAGTTATCATTATACTTTAAATAATTAGAATTCAAGAAAGAGAGGACATATCAGCAAGTGTTGAAGAAGTAATAGGAAAAGGAGAATGATGCCTGTGCAGTTGATCTGCTGCTTTTAGTATCCCTGATGTGATCTAAGCAGCCACACTCAACTGTCTATTCATCATGTCCACTGCTTTTTGTTCATTCTGAGAGAGAACCAAGGTGAAGATTTGCAGATCAGTCCGAAGTCCATCTAAATGCTCCTTAAATTGACTTTCCAAAGCAGAAAATTGAAATACAAGTAAATACATCTTGGTATTTCCATACCTTCTCGATGTGAGACATGTATTTGCGGAATAAAGGATAATTTGATGGTTGGCTGTTCACTTTCCTGTTCACTTTCCTCGGCTAATGATCTGGGCTCAATTCCAGAGAAATGCCCCTCTCCATCTTACTACCGCTCTCTCCTTGACCCACTCCACCCAAAAAAAAGTGGAAATAGTCTTCATTTCATTAGTCAAATCAATTTATGTATAGAAAAGAGATATTGGTGGAGAAGTATCCTCCAAATCTGTTTTAATTCATATTGGTAGAGTTTGTATAAGCCTAATTAGACTCCCGTTAGATTAGACAACTATGACATAGAATAATTCTTTTCAGTTTCTTTTTAGATAGCTAATAAAAGAATATTTATTTTAGTTTCAATGATCTTATACATATCAAAAGATCCCAGAAAAGAGAAGTCAGACTGGTTAAAAAACCTGAGAAAAACAGATTCCAAAAGTGAACTGACTCCTGTAAACCAGCCCCAAATTAATCTCGTTTTACATCGTAAAAACAGATGCTGTCAACTTGTCAAAATAAGAACATTGGTGCACCAAAATATTAAAACCAAAGTCTCCAGAAAGGGAAAACTCAAACCCCTAATTACTACTCTTGATTGTTAAACTCAGTGTCAATTGCAACTGGAAGAAAAAAGATTTCAGCTTTGCTTCTATCTGGAGAAATCTTAAACTTTCGATCAATATCCTTTGCCAGTTGAAGATGAACTCATGTCATACCTATGTACCCAGAAAGGAAAAACTCTTCCCCTGTCCACACTTGTCATATCCTCCCTTTATGGCTTCAAATCCTGCTTGACATGGCCTTTCAATGGTTTCCCGAGCATTATATTCCCCAAACTTGGCCTCACAAGAATTGCATGGTCTTATTCAACCCAATCAGTAGCTGTTTTCTTCTTTAATTTTATCTCTTACCGGTAGTTATGTTGACTTCTCTAATAGCATTTGGTTGCTAAGTTTTTGTGGTCTACCTTACATGCACGCATAGGCACAGTGATGTAGTCCCTAAGAATATAAACGACTTCGCTGTTTTGTTTAATGGGAAAGAATGAGAGAAACTAATCATTTTCAAATGGAGATCTATCCCATTTTAATACATCAAGCCTGGGAGAGTTTCATGCTAGGGAGTGAGACAGTTGGGTTAGGCAGCATGCCAAATTTCATTGACGTCGAACTGAAAACACTCTCTAACCAACAATGAATTTACTGCCTTATTGTTTGAATTCACATGGAAGCAACAAAAGCACGTAACCACATACACAAGCATAATAAAAAGTAATTTTATGTGAAAAATTCTTCTCAACTATGTGAACATCCACCAGATTTTTTGTCCAAATGTATCTCCACTATCTTTAAAAATCCGGTTACAAATAACCTCCAAACAATTTGGTTACACAATTTCTTTACAACAACATGTGTGAGGACCCCGTTAATACTAATGCCTTCCAAGTTAATTTGTTCCAATGACACAATAACAGCAATGTCTGGTTACCATTAACCGTCACTATCCCAGTTACACTCCAGCTATCACTAATAACAAACATACATCTTGATTGTACTACCCCTCATAGTGAACAAACCAAGATCTGAACAAAATACAAGGCAAGAGAGATGAAAGCCATCTGGTAGTACGTTCTACAAACGAAATTAGAATATATATATCCTAGGTTGGCAAAGAGTAGACTAAACCATAATTCAAACCCCAAACAGTTAGAAAATCTTCCATCTTTTTTCTTATCTGTATTCCTCCCCTTTTCTCTCACCTTTGCTATGGCTAGGGCTAGAAATTATCTCCCTAAGTTGCCCTAAAAATTGCGTGGTGCTCTTATACTGATGCTAGAGTTTAAATGCCAGTGTGGGCGTCCAAATGCCAGAGGAAAGTTTTGCCTCAGTGCACATGCACCCAGCAGTTGCACTTGTGGTGAGATGTCAGCGCACTAGTGCCATCCGATACCCCTGCACTACCTACTGCGCATAAGCGCCTGTTGAGCATCATTTAGATGCCGATTTCCTGTACCACTCAAATCCCTCACTCAAGCAAGTTCTTACACCAATATTGAGTGAACCACGAGATAATCTTTGCATTGGTTGTGGGACCAACAAGGGAGTTCTCCAAACCCCAAGAAATGATCTTGAGTGTGTTATATTTTGTCCAACACATCAGTGCCTTTACTATACATATGGCTAGATTGTTACTTCTAAAAGGTGTTCTGTTTACTTTGAGCTCCAAAAAAACCTCACTGCTTAATGGTTTACAGTTTAAGTTGCGCCTCAAGTATTTTTCTTTTCTCACTTTTTGCATATCTTACTGACTTGGAGCACAGTTTTTAGACATTGACCTTGGAATCTTTTTGTTTTTTTTCTCTTTCAGCTACAACTTTAACCGGCTTCCACTTTACTGTAACTGCACTGGTGGGTCTGGTGTCAAATGCTACTGGTTATTCTGTATCTAAGCATGTCCCTGTTTGGGAGCTCCTTTGGTTTTCAATTATTGCCAATATGTCAATTACAGGGATGAACTTAAGCCTCATGCTAAACTCAGTTGGCTTTTACCAGGTATGAATTTTTTAAAAAAATTCAGTCTGTAGTCTTTATGTATGTACAATGGATATTTGCATGCGTATTGTCATACTTATGGATGAAAATATCGGTATTAGTATCGGTATCAGTCGCGACTATATCAATATCAAATATGCTAGAAAATATATATCGGTATCGGATATTTTGAAAGGAAAAAATTTATGAGAATCGTAAGTTAATAAGGTTATATTGGCTAATATATCTTGATATATCACCGATAGAACAATATATGGAGATATTGTCATAATATCGGTATCAATAGGCCTAATACTGATACATATCGGTCAATATTTTCATCTATACTTAACTTTCTAATCACAATTATTGAGAAACAAGAGACCTTATAGTCCACATGGAAAATGCCAAATGCTGGAGTATATATTCACTCTGTTTTTGTCTACCATCCATATTGTAGTCTTAATCAATGGTCGGAGATCTGATCAAGTTCTGAAAACACAATAGAGATGATACGGCAATTGACAGATTTGAAGGAA